>JASANF010020489.1:0-15610 GCA_030248245.1 Trissonchulus sp. WLG1_4 | reverse complement strand
ATTCTAATAATGATAATAATTCAACTTTTACCAGTCATATAAACATACTGAAATAGTGATATATGAAATTTTCTATTTGCATATATTTCATATATGCTTTTCTTTTGACTGAGCTTTTCACTAAATAATGTCTTCGTTTTGCTCAACACTACACATGCTAGGATAAAGCTAATCGGTTTGTTTTGTTGTTTTGAGTTTTACTGTTAAAGTTTTGCTATTCGTTTTTGCTTTTGCTGTGGTGCAAAAGCAAAACTGCAAAGATTTTTTTCTTTATCGGATAAAGTACTGTGACTTAGTTTCAAGTTCTAAGTTTAGATTTTAAGTGTCCTGAAATGTCGAAACTTTAGATTTAAGTTTTTGTTTTTTCAAATAAAACTATTTTTAAGAAACAGCCAATTGCAAACGTGGAGTCCATTCCTTTACTGGCTAAAAGGGTTAATTTTAATTAGACTACGCGTGTTCAAAATCATCCTTAAAAATGTCATTCCAAAACCTCCAGTGTATAACGGACTTAACTTTTAGCGCGCTGCTTTTTAGTCAGACTAAACGGACTTAAATATACACGGTAATGTTAAGCATACATTTTACATTCTTTTAGTCCAGTCCAGTGGTACATGACTTGGCTCGGACCAAAATTAGCTCACAACCGCTGACTTATTTTAACTAGTTTAAGTCCGATTTGGTATTCCTAATACTTGGACAAAGATAATCCCGGTATGTTTAATCCGGTAATGAAACGTTAAAGCCAAATATACTGTGAAACGACATCTTTTAAACGACTTAAATTCATAAAACTTGATGCTTAAAAGTAAATTTTCTACTCCTCCTGTTTGCAGTCAATAGATCTAGCAAACTTGTTATTTGCAGGATGCAATCCATAATAGGTTACCTTACCAAACTTAGTGCAACTCGAAACAAGATAAGTGGTGAGACTCTCGGGACTACAATGATTGAAAATTGTTTTTGGTAATCCGTGTCTGGGCTTATCGCAAAGTATGGCAATTATTATTCAGATTTCTGTGTATCTTCTCCATCAGCCGCTGCCCTGCACTTTTGCAGAAATTTTTATATGCAAAATATTGTTACTTTGTGAAGTAAAACACACGCATTAGTTACTTAAAGGGATTAATGACGGGTGAGCATTCTCACAGTAACTCATATTGTAGAGCGCTTTTCCGCAGATTCAGATATTAGTTGATTTGAATCGACCCTGGTTCATTCATATGCTGAGCTGTTTCTAAAAATTTCCTTCTGTTTTTTGATAACATTGGTATTTGCACCAGTGCAGATTCTGCGAAAATCACTCCGCTAGGTAACGTTAAAAAAGTTTGATGCGGCCAGGTCTCAACTTTGCGAAAGTTATGTTTTGATTAAAGTAGCGAGAAAATTTTGCATGAAAATGCTGCTTGTTAGAAAAAAATTTTGTTCGAAAAAATTTCTCCTCTACTACTCACACCATAAACGTATTGAACAAAGTTCGAAAAAATTGAAATCGTTATAACTTGCGTCAACCTTGACGTAGAAACACAAAATTGACAGCATTCAACTCAGAACTGAAGGGGCTTTCGGATGATACCTCACATGACGTTTACGGACGCAACGGCCAGTCACGTATGACTATTATTTTTATACTGACCATTGGTCGCCGTTTACGTCATCATGCGACATATCAATTGATAGCTCTTGACAAGCGCAAGCATATAAAACAAATTTCACGTCGATACCATAACCCTAATAAACGTTATGGCTCCTGGAATTTTTCCCTTTAGTGACTACCTATAAGCACCTCATATGCGATCAAATCGCATTGTAATTCAACTTTTAACTAAATTTGAAAAATTTTTTAAACAATTTTCATTGTCATACATTAACTTACGTCAGGTACTAGACGGTACTTGGTCAGGTACTTGGTCGAACTAGTCTAAACTAGACGCGCTTGTCAAATTTGAAGTGAAATTGTCAAATTCAATTTTGAAGTAAAATTTAAAATTTTTTGAAAAAGATTTTATTGTCAAACACTGTTTGACCTCACGTTGTAGATCTAGTCTAACTAGTCTAAACTAGACGCACTAGACTTGTAAATAATAGTAATAATAATAGTATTAATAATAATAAGAACAGACATTTCAGATACAAAAGGGTTGCTTTTGCTTCGCAACTGGTCGGCAACCCAATTATCCTTAAATTCTCAAACTACCCGGTAAATGGACTTGAATTGTTCGCTGGCTGATATTAAGACTAAATGAACGTTTAACCGCGCACTTTATTTTCTACTGAATGGCGTTTTTGCAATCTCTCTACGACGCACGTTACTGAAGTCTGACCACAAAATGCTAGATCCCGAGACAAAAAAACACGCGGCTTCATTACTGAAAGAATGAACGGCAAGTATCAAAAGTACCCAAAAATCACGCTACCTGTTTTGTCCTAAGGTTTAGCAGTTTCTGTTCACACTTTAGAACAATGGCAAAAGAACCAGAAGGTTATACATATGGATGTTGCTGCCCAAATAAAGGGTATTGAAGGGTTATGGAAGTACTTACGACAAATATAGAAGACAAGACTTTGGCATTATAGCATAATATTAAACTGCTAGCTCTACGGATCAGAGCGTGAAACGAGTCTAGCAGTAAAGGCCCCAATTACAGCAATGGTGACAGGCTACCCGGTTTTGATGCCATCAATTCTAGCACGAAACTCTCATTACGTTTTAATAGACGGTTTTCAAAAGTCACTCATGGTGATATATTGACCATGTCAGCTTGCTTTTGTGGGCAGATATTTACATTTTACTTTTGCTGCCGTATAAGTGGCGTCTTTAGGAACATCAGGAGGTGTACTTTTTATTGCAAGGTGTGAAGTTTAAGTACTTAGGGATCAACGACAGCTTAGCGTTAGCTCAAATGGTTAGAGCGGTGGTCTGCAGATTCAAAGATGGGTGGTTTGAAGCCCGCTTGCGTATTCCATTGATAATGCTGTCTTTCGTTCAGAAAGTATACAGATTTTTCTTGACAACGTGGTGGAGTTGCATTTATTTTAACGAGTATAGTCTCAAATTCTAGTTAGTGTCCCTTCAAGAAATTACATAAAAGTTTGATGATTTTATCATACTCTGCTGAAGTTTGACTATCAATTTAAGCAATCTTTGGCTGTAAAATTATAATGAACGACTTACCATTAGTTTTACATAACGAAACGTGTGTAAAAACGGTTTTCTTGTTATACACTGAATTTCAGACTTTAGAAATTCTCTGATTCATGTTCAAGGGAATCGTATCTGCAAGTGTACTAATTTGAATATGCTAGTGTTCCAATTAAGTAAATAGTAACTTGCAATCATTTCAAACAAGTGGGACCCTTAAAGGGGCAAATGCCGGCATAGTGGCATAAAGATATTAAAGCAAAGTTGACAATTGAGTATGTATGTACTGGTTACAGTTAGCTCAAATATATAATAGCTTAGTTGGTGCTCAAATTAAGGTCGATCTAAAATGGTTATCTGACGATCTTATTTCTGTTACATTTTTAGTCATGATATGACAGAACCGCTACATACAGTTTGCTTAATATAATCACCATTTCCTTTGTTTTAATTCAAGCCAATTTAAATGAGGACGTAAATTATCTGTAGCTGGGAAATGCTGTTCGACTGAGAAATTTATATTGACTGACTGCAACTGACTTGCACTTTGGCTGCTCATCACTTACCAGCCGCCACCCACCACTCACCACAAAGATCTGACTGACTGACTATTTATCCCACAATATAAATTCATTTGCATATTGTAGAAGCGCTGTTTGCCCGTCCGAGCAAAGCGCAGCGGGCCGTAAGGCCCGCTATGGCCGTAGGTGGATCCCGAGACTGCGGCTCCAGGCACCCCGCTATGCCCTGCCACAGAGCGAACCACGAGGAAAATAGTAGGGGTCGCGACGGGCGGGCCTGCCCGAGCGCAACCGTTGCACCGGAGCCAACCAACCGAGGGCCAACGAGGACCCCAAGCAGTGTTGGCTTGGCATTGATCCAGTGCCACTGGGGTGATGGTCTCGGTTTGGCCATCCGTCGCCGAATGAGCCCCCCGATCCCTTGGCCGCCGATGCCGCTCCTCCCTTGGATCCATTTGTCGACGTTGCCACCACCGCCCTGCAGCCACCGATGAGGCTGACACCCCAGAATTACGGGTCCGGGAATTTGCATATTACGATACAATAGTTCCGCCCTCCTCGATTCGATTGATTACTCTGTAGCATATGCGTATTGAACTTATGCATTGATTGGCTCAAACTTCACACTTATTTGCAAAATGTGCTGGATTGGCCAGACAATTGTAACAAGCAGAAGCTGTGGGCAAAAGGTCTCACTAAGCACCAAAGGTCTTTGAGCGTCAGTAAATGGTAAATCATTTCAAAAATCTGCTGCGCAGCAAAACCTTAGGTTAAGGGAGTAGTTCATAATTCATTACATAGCAGCGACTTATCTGCAAAAACGTAACACCAATCTCATGGAAGATACAGTGTACACAATGTTGGGATATGTCATGTTATGCTTAAACTCCAAACACCGAATCAACATTTCTTTGGTCGAATTAGGTTTAAGATCGATGTGTTAAAGTGTACCGGAGAAAAATTTTATTGACTGTGTTGAGTGGTACTTTATTACACACATTCATAATGTAATCATTGAGATGGATACAAAAAGCGGAAGTGCAATAATGAGGTGAGTAAATGTTTTCAACTGAGACTACTCCTATTTTTTGAGTGAAATAAAGTCTAGTCTGAGATTTTAGATATCAAGCGTATAGGCTGAATCCTAATATAGTATGCACACACATGCTGTCATATCCGATATTAAGAAAAACAGACGCTGATAATTTCTCTTACTCACTGACACACACACACGCACACACACAATGGCAAGTTTGAACTAATTTGCATATTATCATTGTAGGCACAACAGCGTGCAACATAAAAAATAAATTTTTGTCAAGTTGTAATGAGTCCTTTGTGCATGTCTGTAAGTATATACATATGATTAATAAAATCGCACTGCTTGTTGTACCGTTGTATATTACAAAAATTAATAGTGTTCAAGCAAACCGCAATACTTCTGAGGCAACCGAGGATTACATTATGTAAACAGGCCTGCACAAGGAAACTCTGGCTTGCACTGCGGTACCCACAATGCAGTTGGGTTGAATAATGGATGAATGAATGAATAAGTGAATGAAGGTTGAAGAAGAAAAGATTCAGTTTTCAGTGACACTGAAATTGTGAATTTGAGATACAAGAGGAGTGAATACATTGAATGAACAAAAAACCAAAACCAAACAATGTTTTCGTGTATGCAAGTGTTGCCAAAACAAGCTTTTCTGCTGCGTGAGCAGCGGAACATTATGAGGCCTGATTGTCAATATTCCAAAGGAAATATCAAACGCGGTCACTATGTCGACCACTTGTCCACAAGAGTTAATTCGTCAAAAAGTTATGTGCAGTTTGTTTGATTTAAATAAAAATTTAGTAATCACATCACACAGAAAAAACTAAAGAAACTAAATTCAAGCATGTTATTTTTAAAATTAACACGCTAGTAGTGTGTTTATTTATTATTTATTTTTCCCCAGCGGCATGTTTATGACCCGGAAAAATTATTGCTTACGGGACCTTCACAGGAGTAGGCCTACTTACTAGGACCCGACCAAAAAAGCTATTCGACCCGTTTTTTTCAAAATGTGTCTAAAAAATGACTATGAAAAAAATTGAAAAATCTGAAAAAGGTTTGAAATTTCCATCAATAGACCATTGAAAGTGTCTAGACAGAAAATATCAAACCATTTTTCGCGAAAGTTTGGTTTAGAAAAACAAAAATTTTATCCCTCGGAAGTTTAAACGGGGACCTCTCGCATCCGAAACGAGAATCTCACCACTAGACCACCGAGTTACAAATACAAATAATATTTTCAAAATAACATTGAATACGATTAAGTTAAACACAGAATCTCAGTATACCGTCCTTTTACTATCAGTACAGTTATGTCGTACTGTTAACATAGATATTTACAAGATATAAGTAACATTTGAAGAAGAAACTAATAGAGGTAAATCATAGTAGTTTTCTGTTTTGACATTTGTATCAATACTGTCGACGTCAGTCAAGGCCGGTTGGCTCAGGTGGTAGTGCGTCAGCATTTACTGAGCATCTGATTTCAAGTCAGAAGTTTGGGGGTTATCAGCTTTTGCTTTCTGAGTATTTACAGTTTCTGTTCTTCAACTTGCGTCTTTTCGTAGGCAAAAACTCACCTACCTGCCTTTCTAGTGTATGTAATCTAACCTAGCAAAAAAGGGGACCGCGTAAAACGGCGGTGGTTATTTAACACTAGAAAGTCGACCTATCGGAAATAACAGGTAAGTCTGTCTATTTGAAGATTCTGCAAATTCTATACAAACCAAGTATAAAGTACCTGTTGCGATGTGGCACAACAGGAAAAATATTATGCAAGCGAGAAATTAAATCTACTTTCCACGAGGGCGGGGCCTGTTGCATAAAAGTTCTAACAGCCTAACAGTCTATCAGTCTGACAGTGTAACAGCAGCTTTTACGCGGCGGCCTCAGCCGCCGCGTATATAATATAGTACCAAAGCTCGATTTGCATGTATCTGCTTCTCCCTGTGTTACTTACGTTGTGAATATTGGCAGGTTCTAAAAATACATTGCGTGTGCGTGTGTGTTCACTGTGTGTGTTAATCTTGCATCTCAGCGTAAAGTGTTGTGAATACGTGTATTGCTCATCATGATCGCATGTCAGTCAAGTGCTGACTGCTGACTACTGAAAAATTTTGCACACAGTGGGCTGTAATGACAAAACCTGTCGGACCAATGCTGCCTAGATTATTTATCAGAGCGTTGGAACCAGAACACTTAGGGCAGGGGTCCACAGGGGCACAGCCTCACAGACCGTTGGCCGTAGTTTGGCACGATTATCGGCTATACTATTATGCATGTTCAAGTGTTATGACAACAATTGCAACGGCTGAGTTAATTCACCAGCTGACAATTTGCACAAAACACGCAGTTTTTTATACGCAGTTTCAACTTGTTTTTCGGCGTGACTTTGATTAGATTATTTGAAACGGCTCGTGATAAAAGGTTTTTATAACGAGGTTTGTAATAAGTTTTCAACTGAATTTTCGTCTAGAAAAACTGTCAAGGTTCTGAAGGCAAGATGCAGCTTAACATGTTAAGAACGTTGGTCTGAAAACTTTTGGTGCCGCGTTTTATATTCGAAAAATATCCTCGGCAGTTTACCTAAGCATGTCGTAACTCTATCGAAAATTGGTTAAACTTTACTCGCAAGACGTGCTTGTTGTTACATAAAACTAACACTGTTAGGGGACTGTTAACTGATAACTAACAGTGTTAATAACACTGTATTAACACTGTTACTAAGTTACTAATTCCTAAAATGGCCTTAATGGATTTATTTTAATCTGACTTAACGAGTGGATTTAACAAGCTGTAAAATCCAATTCCTAAAATACCGGATTTAACGGATTTAACTTGTCACGCTGCATATTTTAAATCCGTTTAGTCGGACTTAGCTGAGCATGCTTTCATTTGACATATAGATCGTCCAAATCGGTTAAGGTAGTCTAAAGTTATAAGCAATTAAATGATACGCACTCTGCCTTTAAATCCAATAAATCCGCGTAACGTTACGCAGATTTAAAATCCTACAATTTGCATGTAGTTTTAAATCCGAATATTAAACGGATTTAAATGAATCCATTTTTGGATTTGGATTTTTGCTCAGCAGACTTTTTCAAGTCCAGCAGCACGTTTAATCCGAAACTATTTTAGGAATTGAAACGAATTAAAAGTTTAAATCCGGTGGTATTTTAGGAATTGAATCGGACTAAAATAAGTCCGTTTAGTCAGTCGGGGCCAATTCCTAAAATGGACTTAACGGATTAGACTTAATTAAATCCGGAATTTAAGAATTGGATTTCGGATTTATCGGATTCAAAGTTTCAGACGGACTAAACGGACTTATTTTAGTCCGATCCAATTCCTAAAATACCACCGGATTTAACTTTTTGATCCGTTTCAATTCCTAAAATACTTTCGGATTAAACGTGCTGCTGGACTTAATTAAGTCCGCTGAGCAAAAATCCAATTCCAAAAATGGATTTATTTAAATACGTTTAATATTCGGATTTAAAACTACATGCAAATTGTAGGATTTTAAATCCGCGTAACGTTACGCGGATTTAATGGATTTAAAGGCAGGGTGCGTCTCACTTAATTGCTTATAACTTTAGACTACCTTAACCGATTTGGACGATCTATATGTCAAATGAAAGCGCATAAATTGGGCTTTTCAACTGCATAAGTTTTGACATTTTATTTTTTTAGTTACATATACTCTAAATATTGGTTATTATTAAGCAAAAACACACACACTCGCTATTTCTGAGTTAAGTATTTTTTATTTTCAAAGAGTTTTATGGTTTTTGATGCCTATTACAAGCACGCACCATCAAAAAATTCTAAATTAGACTTAACCGTTAACTAAAAAGGCTTTTCGAAACGCCATTTTATTATACGATTTTGACAATTTTAGTTGCCTTAAAACTTCCGAAAACCTATAATGCTTACCGTTTGCGAGTTCCATGTGGTCATTATACACACATGCAGAAATGCACATGCTTCCATTTGCGTTCACATATGCAGCAACCAAACATGTAACGGTGTCAAAATTTTGGGGGGCTTTTCAGCCAAATTTTGGGGACCCACCCCACCCCCCCCCCTGATCGACCAAAAATACCCAAAATTTTGTAAATTTTTTTCCAAAAAAGTGCCATTTTTGCTAAATTTTGCCCGAATTTCGGCAGCCCTCCCCCCGGCCCTTCGATTTTGAGGGGGGGTCCAGTTCACCAGTCACAGCAGATTACGTAATGTTCACAAAAGCAGTTTAAATTTCATTGGTCAATGACAAAACACGTGCTTATTCGAAGTGACACGTGCCATAATGTTTGTTCAATACCATTTCACTCTCCATTCACTCGCCTTCTAGTTTCGCTTTGCATTTCGTTTAAAGTATCTCAAAAAGGTTATCAATCCCGTTTGCAGGCAAAAAAAAGAAATTTCATAATTTCTAAACTGGGATTCAAACTGTGATCACAAGGGTGCGAAGCAAAAATCTTACCCATTAGACTACCAGGGCATTAGAACCGGAGCATTAAAATGTCTTTATAAATTTTCAGTACAATTGAATTGAGTGCTGAGTACAATTCAAAAAAAAATTTCACGCAAAATATGTTGAAAAATCACAAATTACGATGGAATTAATAACGCACCACAAACCCACGCTATTCTTTCACTAGTAGGCTAGTTTGTTTATAATTGGCTGTTCCTGGTATCACATTTAATATCAGCCATATTTTGATTGGCCGATTTGCGTAATGACGCTTGGAAGCAAAACGGAAGCATTAAGAACAGTCTAAATGTTGTATTTTAGGAGATGGATTGGACTTAATTAAGTCAGATTAAAAATAGTCGGATTTAATTAAAATCCAATTCCTAAAATGCCGGATTTAATGGATTTAAGCGCATCAACGTGCTCAGCTAAGTCCGACTAAACGGATTTAAAATATGCAGCGAGACAAGTTAAATCTGTTAAATCCGGTATTTTAGGAATTGGATTTTGCAGCTTGTTAAATCCACTCGTTAAGTCCGATTAAAATAAATCCGTTAAGTCCATTTTAGGAATTGGTCCTCGGAAACTTTGATATCGATATCCGATAAATCCGAAATCCAATTAATAAATTCCAGATTTAATTAAGTCTAATCCGTTAAGTCCATTTTAGGAATTGGCCCTAACATTGTTAGTTGCATAAAAGCTACCAGTGTTAGTTCCACACTGTTAAATTTCTGCTATCAGTCTAACAGAGGACAAGTCACTGTTAGAATAAATAGATTTCTGTTAAAGGACTGCTTCTTGGACTGCTAGAAGTCCTATTAGACTGATAAAATTCACTGATAACTAACACTGGGTTTCTGCAACGAAATTTTCAACACTGTTGGTTATCAGTCTAACAGTTTCACAGTCTAAAACCTAGTTTATAGTAATGCGGAACTGTCCGTAGTTGTCCGTGTCCGAGTCCGTGTCCGTGTCCAGAAGGCTGTCCGTAACATTTGTCCGTGTCCGTGTCCGTCAATAGCATTAATTTATTCTGCTACGGACACTCTACAGACAGTGCGTATGCATATAAAATAACACCAACACCTTTTGCTGTGCAGCAGACGAGTGTGAGCGCAAGTTTTGAAAAATCAATAATAAAAACGTTCTGCACACAACAAGCAAGCTGTTGAGCTGCAATTACGACAAATTTCACATTATTTTACTATGCGCGGAGGAATTTTATGTGCTCCCATCTCCCATGTGCACGTGACTGTAAGACTAAAATCTGATTGGCCAATTCCTAACGGACACGGACAAAAGTTGAACTAATTTCAGCTTGACTTCCGATAAAGCCCGGTTCATAGTTGTCCGTAAGATGTGTCTGTGTCCGAGTCCGTGTCCGTGTCCGTAAGAGTATTTTAATTCACACTTGTCCGGATGTCCGTAACAAGTTGTCCGAGAGTGTCCGTAAAGGCTGTCCGGATATCCGGATGACAAGTTGAATTCAGTTCAACTTTTATCCGTGTCCGTAAGCAATCAGCCAATCAAATAAAAGCTTTATTAGTCACGTGTGTTTGCGTACACATAAAATTCCTCCGCGGGTTGCAAAATTTTATTAAATTGTTCGTAATATGAGCTCAGTAGCTGCATTTTAGTGTGCTTAGAACGTTTTTATTGATTTTTTGAAAGTTGCTTTCTCACACGCTTGGTACGCTGCAGAATGTATAGGCGTTATTTTATATGCATACGCACTGTCCGTAGGTAGCGTGTCCGTAGGAGTATGAATTAATGCTGCTTACGGACACGGACGCGGACAAACGCTACGGACAACCTTCCGGACACGGACACAGACTCGGACACGGACAACTACGGACACTTCCGGACTACTATGAACTAGGCTTAATCCGGACAGCCCTTACGGACACTCACGGACAAGTTCTTACGGACATCCGTGTGAAGTATGTGTTATAAATGTGAATAGGCCTTTAAACTAGTTCTTTTATACTTCTATTCAAAACATCTAAATGAACGGTCATACTATTCACGAACATGAGTAGACTTCGCTATGCCTTTGGCTTAGTCAGTGAGAATAGTTACAAACTTGACGACGGTCGGTTGGTTTTCCCCGCGGGTTGTGTCTGTTATTTGTATTGCCCCCAAATTATCTATATCTGCCCCATGTCCTGTTTATTTCATCAATAAATCACTTCTATCCGGAACTTCTGTGTTTTCCTCGTGTTTTTAGGGTTTTGTGAGTAGTTTACGTAGCTTCGTTGGTTTTGGGTAGTTTTTGGGGTAGTGAGCGAGCTGCGGCCCTATCTTTCGGCCTAGGACGGAGACACTTCGGTTCGGACCTAGAATTATGACCAAAACTTCACATGGCGAGGCTGCCAGTCCGAATGTCAACGTCCAAAGCTGAAAAATAGGGCCAAAGTACCTATTTTTTTGGAAAAAGTCACCCCGCTTAGGCGTTATGCTGCCCAAATTTTTCAAAAATTTTTGACTTTGTTTTAATTCTTGTGTGTAAAATTTTTCTGTGATTTTTGGAGTGGAATTCAGCTAAAATTTCTCGGAAACTGCGTGTAAATTCATATGAACCTGCAAAGATCACCTGCGCGTCGTAGTTCTGTTTCGAAGGTCCCCTGTCACAAAGGTTTGGAAGATTTGTCAATTGCAGAACGAGTGAAAAACAAGAATAAGGAAAAGAGCGGTTCGGTTCCGAGTTTAGACGCAGTTTTGCAACCACCTATCCTCCCCAAGCCTGGGGAAACCCCAAAAGTCGAAAAATTTGACCCCGACTTTTTGGGCTTAGGCTCTCAGTTGTCGGAAGGAGAGGAAGAAGACTACAAGAGACCCCCCCAACGACCTGAAAATGAATTTTCAGGATTTCACACGCCGTGATTACATCGCAGCGTTCAAAAACCTCCCCCCTTTTCAGGGCACGGGGACAACGACCAAAGTTTCGAACTTTGTTCGAAATTTTGAATCGCTGGCTCGTATTAATGGTGTTCCAGAGAACGCCTGGTTGCCGCTCACGTCCAACTGTTTGGGGGACAAGGTTTTGACGCAAATTGGCGAACTGGGGATGCCCGATTCCTATGGGGGACTTAAAGCCCTCCTTTATGATGAGAAATCTATGAGCCTTTCCCCACTACAAAAGAACAGTGGGCAGAACGTTTCTTCACCCGTTACCAGCGCCCGGCGGAAAATTCGCATACGTACATCACCGAACTCCAGCTTCTGACGGCCAAAGCTTTTAGTTCTGAATCGGAAAACATGGGTTCGAAACGCATTATTGAACAATTGAAAAAAGGCCTGAAACCAGAGCTGCGGGGAAAAGTTATTGCCGTTTTGGCGGATGCTAAAAATTGGACCGGGACTGGTGCCGAAATTTTAAATCGAGCTTTGGAAATTATAACGGGTGTCGAAAAAGACATGTTGGGCATGGAGCAATACGCTGCGGTAGCAGCTCAACCCGGTCATGCTGACCAGGGAAATGGAAGTACGCAGACAGTATTGTCCACGACTTTCCCAAGTTTTTCTGGTCTGGACGTGGCCTCACCGGCTAAACCAACCACCGAAAATCCAGACTTCAGCCAAATTCTCAAATTGCACCAAAATTTGATTCAGCATGTTCAAACTTTGACCCAAAAAGTTGACGCTCTGACTGCAGGAGTGGCCTACGAGCACTCAGCACCTCCCCAAACCCTTCCCCAACCGGTGTTTCAGACACCACAAATGTGCCAGTCTTTTCCATCCGATTCGGCATATTTCATGGGAATTCCGGAAAATTACCAGCGCCCACCCCTACCCCCCTGTGGTATATGTCGGCGTAGAAACCACCTCACCAGGGATTGTTTCTATAACCAGAATCAAATGCGAGGGATGCCACCCCCTCCTCCCCAAAGGCCCCCACGGTTCATGGGTCCAAACTCCCGATTTCAGAATTTGAACCCACGATTTGAAAATTTCAGCCCTGGGTTTTGGAACCCTAATCCTCGGTTTGGGCAACACCCAAGATTTGGAAACCAGCAAGTAGGTTATAATAACCCTGGCCCACGATTCTCTGGTCCCAATTTTCGAACTTTCCGTGCCGAACGGGGAGCCCGAGGACCAACTGAAAATTTTCGCTAGTGAGGGAGAGAGAGTCCCGGCTGTCCCCCAACCCCCCAAACCCTATTGGTGCTGATGTGACTCGGGACAAAAATAATAATTTGGGTTCGGCAATGGAGCAGAGTGAGGTCAGCGAGAGGGATAATCAAGACAGTATAGTCCAGGTGTCCAGTACTGTAGCTAACCCATCTGTCTCTCAAAATTCTAATTTGTTTCAAAAGCCAGAAAATTTGCGAAATTCGGAGCCTAACCAAAAATTTTCAAATTTACAAGAAACTGAACCCGAATTATGTGACCATTCCTGTAGCGATACCGCTGTGAAAACAGTCGTGTATAATTCGAATTTGACTAATGAGCAAAAATGGAAATTGTTCAGAATGTTCCAAAGTGAGCAGGTGCAATCGGAGAACGTTCCAAACCAGCACGTAGTACTGACTGTAGGGAACCCCACCCCCCTTAACTGTTATCAGTTCCAGGATCCGCGCACTTTCAGCACCGATCAACCATGGCAGTTCAGGTATAGTCCCGTAGTGCAGCCACAGTACCAGCCTCTGCTACAGAATCAGCATTTTCACCGAACGAAGCAGGGATGGAATGAGCCAGAATTTTGGAAAGGTAATGGTGACTATAGGCACTATGGATATGGTCCCTCGAACGGGAAACCTTGGACTGGGTGTGGTGCGAATGTGGAACGTAGCTACAGTACCCCGAGGGTGTACCCTACGCAAAATTTGCAAAATTCGGTAGTACGGACTAAAACCTACCGCCATTCTTTTGATGGCTTGTGCTCAAAGCCAAAAGTGTCCGAGTATATACCTACGTCGAATCGGTTTGCGGTGCTGTTCGATTTTTTATCTCCAAATTCGAACCGGCAAAATGCCAATCCGTACCTATACAGTGGAGCAGAGGAGGCTCCAAATTCTCTGGAAATTCTCCGTAAAAAGCGCAAAAACAAGCGAAAACGGCGCAAAAACACCGCTCGAACTGAACTTTCTGAACTTTTGCCTTACCTCGGGTCCGTGGGTGAATGACGCACGTAATTTACGTGTATTGCTACCTAAGAATGATGTGAGACAGCTACAGGGAGGATCCTCTGTGATGGTCCAGGGAGACGAGACGGTATCGTTCAGCCTACCCGCATTACATGGACCCAAAGTCACAGTGGCCTCCGGGAAGGAAGTTTTAAAATCTGGCCCTACTATGAAGTCTACACTAATACAGAACGATCTATTTAAGGCCATTGAAAACATCGACCCTTTTGTGCAAATGTTGGCCAATCCTAGTGAAATGTTGACAAGACAAAATGGGGAAAATTGGGAGAAAACCCCCAAAGAGTTACGAAACCCCCACCCACCCTCACCTCAAAATTCACAACCTGCTGTGGCTGCTCACATCCAACAGGACAAACTAGCGAGAGAACTGCAACGCGTATTTCGTTGGTCCTAAAACTAGGATATCGCGTGGACGTGCGTGTGTAGTTGTAGTTGGCGTAGCAGAATTGTCAGTTTTTGCATTGCTAGATACTGGGGCTTCTCATTCTATAATGTCAGCAGATTTGTACGAAGTGCTCAAAGAGAAGCACCATTTTGAGAAAATTTTGAAGCCTTCAGCCCCATATGCAGTACTAGCAAACAATCAGCTAATGCAATATTTAGTATCTGTTCAAGCGAAATTACGGTTCAAGGACCATGAGTTTAGATACGTATGTAATGTGACACAAGCATGTCCGTATGATCTGGTCCTAGGAATCGATTTTCTATCTGAAAATTCTTGGACAATGCAGCTATCCACGCACACAGTCACAAATTCTTTTGGAGTAGCGGAAATGCTTCTCCCACACGAGATTGTAGCTATCTTAGAAGCAATACGTATGTCTAAAACTAACGAAACGTGTTTAGCCTTGTGTGATGACATAGAATTGGCACCAAATAGCGAAAATTTAGTACCAGTAACCTGGCTAAAGGAATATATACCTGTAACGGCACTGTTAGACGGACAAAATGAGCCCAAAAGCAAAATTTTTGATGAAACTACGGTATGCCTACAGGTGGAACCAGAAACCGTTTTTATTGAAGGGAAACAAAAGTTACTGGACGAAAAAGGCGTTTATATACCTGGTGGCCTAATCTATGACGTAACACAACGGCTACACGTACGAGTATATAACTTAGCGGATGAATGCGTAACGCTTCGAAATGGTAGTATTCTAGCTAAAGCCTGTTTGGTTAGACCCAAATCGGCAAATGGTGTCCTAGTCTATTGCGAACCTGAGTGTAAGGAATGCTACCTAACCGAGAATATGAAAATTTTAGCCAGAAATA
>JASANF010020488.1:57500-63021 GCA_030248245.1 Trissonchulus sp. WLG1_4 | reverse complement strand
TATTTTTATTAATATTTTATATTTAAAGTATTATTAATAACATTTTTTAATAGTTTATAGTTTCTAGTTTAATAGTTCAGTGATAGCGACAAGTAATGCGCATATTGTTGCAATTATATGAATAAAATAAGAGTATATTTAATTAGATCATTTTTAAGCGATGCTTTAAGCTCAATATATCTCAATATGTTATTTACAACTAGTTACTACTTTTATGTGTTTAACAACCACTGATATATCGAGATTCAAAATTTGGTTAGCCAATATTGATTCTTGAAAGCACTATCTACAGAAAAACGCTAAATAATGAATTAATTATTAATAACTAATAATAGTTAAGCAAGAATTTTATAAAATTTTATAACAATTAAAAAATGCTACTTTTTAAAGTTATGCTTTGGTTTTTTGACCATACCTCCTTGGACTTTGAAATCTATGCGTTTCCCACATTCTTCATAATTCATGTATGCTGGCCCAAACATAAAAAATAGATGTAGCTGAATTATTTGAGCTAGTTTTAGCTGAACACAGACGGACTACAATTTCCATCGATTACGGTTTGCAGCTTAAATCCATTCAAAGCTTCGCTGCTCAGCAAACTTCCGAACATGAATCTAAATGTGAGTTTTTTGTGTTCTGTCATATTAAACTAAATTACTTCTAATTATATTAATTGTGCATTTTACATTTTTACATTTTACATTACAGTCTAATTAAAAAAGAAACCTTGTTGAACTAACGCTTGCAAGCAGAGGAAAACTGAAAAAAGAAAAATATTGAAATTTTTATTTTCAGCTGAAAAAACAGAAAGTTGATGCAGAAGAAAAAAATGAGCCAGACGCAAACTCGAAATCGCCAAAACGACACAAACGATGGAGCAAATACAGTCAGTCGTAATTTTTACGAAACTTGAAACGTCTGAATACTTTCAAATAATGTGACAAAGACTAGACTGTAATATTGATATCGATTCTGATTGTTCTAAATATAAATACAGTCGACTGAGTCATTCATTTTTCCTGTTGTGCCACAGCACACCAGGTCTTTAATTTTGATTTTGGCGGTATAACACTGAACTGTGCAAGAATTGCGTCTGTCTGCATGTTTAACATCAGCTCGTGTGTGTATGTGCGTGTGTCACCTAGATTTACAGTGTATTTGTCGCTTTATTCTGTGCAGCTTCCCTTAAGTTAATCGACTGTATTCTGCTAGAAGACGGAAATGTCAGCGTCAGGTAAAAAATGTTCAAAAAGGAGCTGCCGGGGTGGATTCGAACCACTAACCTTCCATTTACGGATCGGACGCCTTACCAACTGAACTGAGCTAACCGGCCACATACAAACAGTTGCTGCCAAGCGGATTCAAGTAAAATGTAAAACGTTGCTAATGGTCAGTCTGACTGAACATAAAAAACTAGCTTCAGCTTCAATTTAAGTACAATAAAATTAAATTCAAGTCGATAATCTCATGCGTTCAAGCACGTGGGTGCTTACCATTTACCAACAAATTCCATGTTGCTAAAGGTGTGTCTCTTGAAACAGTGATGGTGAATAGTTAGCGTGACCAAGTACGAACGGCTCACTTCGACCATACCTCGGTAACGAACTTATATTTAAGTAAGATTTTCAATGTTTTTGTTTGAGTGAGTGTATTTTTTTGTAATTGTAGGTTTACGTACATTTTGAACAAATAATTTTGTTGGCAGCATCTAGTACATTTCTTGCGAGCTGTATATAATCATTTGATGGTCATGAAAGAATGAATACACTTCTCACTAATTAAAACAACTCGTTCCCACATAATTTGTTGCAAAATAGTGAAAACTACTTCAGATTTTAGCAAAAACAACTTATTTTAAGATAAAAACGCTTTGAACTTTTGCATACAGATTTTATAATAAAATAATTATCTGCTGCGCAACAGCTTTTAGCTGACCTGCTGGTCAGCTTACTTGAACGTAATTCTTAATACTTACTGAAGATTTTGCCGCAGATTGGGCTTGTTGCTTTTGCTCTAAATTATTTAAAACAATGGCAATGTAAGTTTGTGCAGACCTTTGTTTTGCATGCTCTGTAGCCCACAAAATTATTTCTGTTAGAAAATATCTGCTTTATTATATTTCTGCAGCCTACATAGGTATTTTAAATAAATCTGCGGACACTAAAACACAAAACTGGCTCTTGTTTGCTGGAGCTAACGTTGAATAACCGTATTGGCTAATGATACAAGTCGAAACTTAAGGCATAAAACCAAAAATATGCTATAACATGAAAAACTTGAGAACAATCATATATACAATGACAATATACAATAAGTAATAGTGACTTAATCGTATTTTGTGTTTTAGCCAAATATGTCATTTTGTACCAAAATGAGCTGTTAACTTTATCTGATTTATACCAAAGCTGCGATGACACTTGTTACCCGGAAAAATGTCTTAACGAGCAATACTTTGACTTTGTCCACCCAACAACAGTTCTCAGCATCTTGGTCACATTTGCTGATGTCACCAAGAATTATTGCGAAATTAAAGAATTATTGTACCCAAGAACTGTTTTCCAAGATCCCGCAATAGGTGCGGCAAATCGATGCAGAGGTTTTGAGCCGTCAATAATACAATCAAAATGTGCAGCATTCGAGGCTGTCAGGCGTCTATGCCGCTGCCAAAATACAGGTAAAGTACCAAGATTCCATTTTTTTGGTAACAAAGGTTCGTAACCAGTAACGAATTGGAAACCTATTGCCATGGACAAATGGTATAACAGTAGTAGAAATAACTTTGAGCCTTATATATTGTTTGATGTTTGGCAACAATAATTTTAACAGTTTCTGAATTACTAGAGAGGCTCATACTCGAACTAGGAATTAGACTTGGTGAAAGTCGTAGAATTTAGGTGTACTTTTTGTTATCATATAATCAAAATAACGAAAATTATTACTTGGTAACTATACTAAAAATCAAAATATAATTTTAGACAGCCTGCCTAAAAGCCTTGAACAAATAGAGTTTCCGCCACCACCAGGTAAATACAAAAAATAATCAAGCTGTTTGCACAAGTTTAATTACAATATAGCTAATAGCTAATATTCTAGCTCCGAAATATACAATTCTGTGATAGTATTTTAACCAAAAAGTATCGGTCCAAAGGTATTCTTAACTTATTAATCTATATAGCTCTCTGTGTTGATAAAAATGACAATGATATGATAATTACTACAATAATTGTCATCATTTTTCTAGTTTATATAAATTGTTACTTTGATAAACATATTTTTTCAGAAGCGGTCATTGATGAAAATCGAAGTATTCAGTGGTTTTTGGCGGGAATCGGTCAAAACTGTGACGAGTTTTGCCGCAGCAAAGAGTTGCATTGTCGCAACCAGAACTATGCTGCAGGAAAGAAAAATGAAACGCTGCTTTTGAAAGCCATCCTTTACAATTTACTTTTGTCAAATTTTTTCTGTCAAATGACAAATGAAGCAACGGCGATTCTTGATGAAATGGGACCTCACTTGAAATTTGGTGTTTGTTACGGCTGGAAACCTGTCTCGCTCTTAGGGGTAGAAATATCGTGCAGAGCAAGAGACTACGCAGCACAGCGGTTTTGTCCTTGTTCATTGCTGGATGGTTAGTAGTATAACATTTGGTTTACACTCAAAAATAAATAATTGGGTGTAAACTTCAAATCACTGAAAATTGTATAACGACTGCTGGGGGTGGATTTCACAAATGTGGTTTAACGATGGTTTTATAAAACCATGGTTTAAGGGCTAGTTTTAGCGAGACAGCGCAGTGAAATTCAATCTTATATGCCTTATATGCACGTTCTAAACCACCGTTTGCGTTGCACGAAGGTGGTTTAAGAAAACCAGCGTTCAGATTTTTAGAATATTCTGCTCAGATTGAAAACCAGCACCGAGGCTGGTTTTCAAATTCTTTCATTGTTTCTAATATCAATCATGTTGAATGTAAGTCATAGCTGTTTAAGCTTGAAATTTGTCATTTTCAGTTTGTTTCAACGTTTTCATTTCAACAAGCATGCTTTATAGAGCAGCTTTTTTGAAAACGTTTCTCTACATTTAACTTCTAAATTTTTTCTAAACGTTTGTTTACACACTACCTCCCGACTTACTGAATAGCTTACTGTGATAAAATAGCCAGTGCTGACTGCACTGCAGCTGACTATAGCTGTCTATGTTAGACAATGGCCGCGGTGAAACTGTAGGTACAATCGGAAGTAATGTGTTGAAAATTTTAGGCATTTTAGGCGATTGCCACAGCTATTGCATTTTAGGCTAATCAGTACATATGCATCATGTTATATATTATCAAGAGTACATTATAGGAAGAGTGTGACACTGGCCACGTTTGTGGCCTAGCAGTGCGGACATGCTGCGACCATTATCCCCCGAAAAAGGCCACAACTGTGGGGGGGTACCCCCCTACACGAATGAAGGCATAGCCCTCAACTGTGGGGGGGACCCCCCCACAAATCAGATCATAGGTCTCAAACGTGGAGGGGACCCCCCCCCACAAATGAGGGTATACCCTCAAATGTGGGGGGGGGGACCCCCCCACGTTTGGTGCAACCTAAAAAATGCCCTGGAGACGCCCCGCCGCCACTTTTTATGGTAAAATTTCGTTCCTGGGAGTATTTTGAAGTGCTGAACACGAATCCGGGGTCCATTTTTGCCTAGAGCCCTCGTGGACCCCGCCGAGCCCCCTTCTCCAGGGTACCATGTTTTAGAGGGCCAAAGGGGTCAAAGTTTCGAAATTGACATTTTGCTTTTTCTCGGGGTCATTTGAGCCCCTGAACACAAATCTGAGGTCTACTTTTGCCTAGGACGCTCCTGGGCCCCCTGTGACCCCCTCCGGGTATCCCCTCTATGAGGTCCTAAGGCGTGAAATTTTCGAAACTGAGATTTTGGCAGCGTTAGGTGTAGTATGATCCGCGGAACACACTTTAGGTCCATTTTTGCCTCGCACCGTGTTGGAATTTACTACAGCGGCTACAGTAAGGGGTTGTGTGCCAAGGATGGAGTATCTTTTGCTGAGAATGGAGGGTCCACTGGTTAAAATGGAGGGTCCTGTGTCTAGAAAAGGGAGTCCTCTGTTTAGAATAGAGGGTCCTTCACTCAGAGAGGGTCCTTCGCCTAGAATAGAGGGTTCTCTGGCTAGAATAGAGAGTCCGACTTACAACTCGGCAACCCGTTGTGGCCTAAAGTTATGATGTCAAGAGAAATCAAGTGGTGCCAAAATTATGAAAAACGGTTCAGTAAATTTATAATTTCGGACTGTTTGGTGAATAGAAGAAAAAACCAAAAATTTACTTGTTTGGACTTCCAAGGATCAGAATATTCAGAAACACAAAAAACCCTTAAAATGCGCTTTTCACCAAAAAAACTGTTAAAAAATTTTTCTACCGTAAGAATTGTACGTAACTACACACATATCTGTACCAAACTGAAAGATAAAACCTCAAAGCAAAGTTAACTCAGTGCATTAATTTTAAGAGCGAGC
>JASANF010020488.1:0-52500 GCA_030248245.1 Trissonchulus sp. WLG1_4 | reverse complement strand
GGCAAATATCAGCTTAGCCGTTTTACAACCACTGTTGGCGAAACGCGACGATGTCGTTCAGAACTGTCGGCTTAAAGGAATGTCCTGTGACAAAATGAACATGTAATTTTGAAATATTCAAGATTTTTTGATTTTTTTGGAGTGAGTGGCTCATAACCATAACCATAATCCTATAGTTCAAGCTTAATTTGTGATTCCACAATTTTTGTGCACAGTATTTTATTCAGATTTTTTATTTTACACAAACGCCAGTCTATGTACCTTCCGACAGTTTTACAATAATCACGGCTGTAGCTGATATTATATTCGTACAGGTACTGATACTTATTACTACAGGTTTCGGCAAAAGTATCATCCATTTGGTTACTTTTTCAATTTTGTCAGAAACTGGCACCTACAAATAGTAATCAGGCTTAACCAGTTGGACACAAAGAATCCATTATATGTAGCTTTTGTTGGTCAAAACTAAAATGCAGATGCATTCTACCAAGAGTGCATAATAGTGTCTCACTCTATTAAGAAGAAGAGTGAGACACTCTCCTTCCTGCCTGTGTTACAGCGCAGGCAGATGCGCTGGTCGTTTTGAAGCCACATGTAGCCGTTTTATGCAACATGTGGCTGGCCAATCAGAAGCGAGCAGCGCTTCGGATTGGCTAAACGCCTGTGCACGTACTCCAATCAGCACGCAGGCAGCCTCACTGAAGCCTCCTGAAAATTGTCAAAAACACATTTAACTTACCAGTTACCAACATATTCATCACATACTAGCAATAATCCTGAAAACGGTTGTAAAAATATAATTTTGGCCGATAAAAACCCCAACCCGACCGATCATGGCAAAATTTAACACTGAAATGGCTGTAATGGCGTGTAACAGTGTGCTGATTGGAGCACGTACACGTACGTCTAGCCAATCAGCAACAGTGCTCGCTTCTGATTGGCTAGTCACATGTTGCATAAAACGGCAACAATATGTGGCTGCAAAACGACCAGCGCATCTGCCTGCGCTATAACACAGGCAGAAAGGAAAGTGTCTCATTCTTCTTCTTAATAGAGTGAGACACTATTGCGTACTCTTGATTCTACAGATAAAAAACAGCGAAAATACTATTTGGATATACTATAACCATTTCTCATTATGTTTAGGAAAGAACTACCAATAACGACACCTACAATGGGAAATTGCTTCACTTTTACTCCATACACGAATGCTACGAAAATTGGAGCGGGGTTGGCTAATGGTATTTTTCTATACTATTATTATTACTTTAGGTATTATGAGCATACTATCCAATTTATTATGTTAATCAAAATTCAACTAACTTATTACAAACCGAGCTGAGCTGTGACATGTGAGCCAGACCACGCAGTAGTAGAATGTATAAATTTGGCCGCGACCTAGAATGTATAAATTTATTTTACCCAGATAAACCTTAATTTATGAAATGTATTACTAATTAAATTTATTATATTGACTAAATTTAGGCGCAAAGTGTAATTATATGCAAATTCATATGCCAAGTCATCGGACCAATATTGTGTAAAATTGCAAAATAGGCAAACGAATGTTACTGGCAGCCATTTCTGGCATAGCCTTTTAAAGCGTGCATAAAGTGCCGCGGTGTTGTAAATGTTGCCGAATATGCAAACTAATAAAAACGCGTCAAGGCTTGTTTACGCGAGTTTAAAACAAAAGTGTAGACAATTTTCGAATATGAATAGGTTTTGATAGGTGCAAATAAATCCCACCTCGAGGAGGGCGTGACCCCAGAAAAATAACAGCTTTACCTATTACAATTAGAAATTACTACATTAAATTATTCACGATGAGAATATGACAGTTTTTTGTGAACTAGGCATGCAACTGAATCTGAAAACGAATCTGCAGGACTATTTGCCGACATCATTTGTAGCGGGATTCAAACTGCTGGTGCACGACTCCGGGACGTATCCCATTCCGGAACTGTTCGGTCTGTTGATCGAAAGCGAACGGGAGACTCACCTGGCTGTCACTTATGCAAGTTTTGCAATTTTTTATTGCATACTTGGGCCCGATTTATCGAAACAAAATGTTCATAAATGATCACGTTTGAAATTGGTTGCAGTTTAAAATCTAGTGATGAATCCAAAATTATTGAATTTCAGCCATTTTTAAACACAAAAACCGACAGGCTTTTGAAACTCATGCTGAAATTAAACGAAATGCTGTCATTCTGTAGTAAAGCAACTAGGCACCACTGCTAAAATAAGCTATTTATTTGAAAATAGTTTCGATCAATTATTTTTAAAATATTTATTTTAGTCCAAACTGCATCGTTTGTCGACGCCCATTCAACCGTGTGAAAAATCAAATCCGTCTAGCGCGTGGAAATACTCCTACGAGGTTAGCCTCGCAATCGACAAAGTTACTTTACTACAGTACTGATCAAATTTACTTGCAACAGACTCCGGAGTCACAGCGGAGTCGGAGTCACTTGATTCAGGAGTCAAACAATACATTCTGTGTGAAATTTGTGTTAATTGCAGGATAATTTTTATTTATATTACATATGTAATATGTAATTTTTAAGCCAGGAGGTTAAAGTTCGGCCTAATTGAGTGATTGTTACACGACTATATTTTGTCAGGTAACATATGGCTGTAAATTAAAATTGATCTCAATATTTATCACATGAGATTAGGTAATTTCACTACAATTGTATACCTAGCTTGTAGAAGTCTCAAAACTATAATCTATATTTAATTTTCAGCTTTGCTTTCGAGACTGTTGCCAACGCCTGCTGATGGAACAATGCAAATGTCGAGATCCTTCGAATGAACTTTACTGGGATTCAAACTTGACTGCATGTCGACTAGACGGTAACTAATTTGGTTGAATAAACCTGCTATTTATCAACACCATTCGGCATTTCTGAACCTAGTTCAGAATTGGATTTAACTAAGTGGACGAAAGTTCGATGCACATAAACAGGTTGTTCCCCAAAGCAGTCTTTGCGATAGGTTGCAAAAGTAGAAGATTTCTGCTTTGAAATTTCACGTTCGCTGAGAAACCAAACTTTAGTAGAATGTTTTATCGTGCCTGTTAAAAGCCTCTTGAGTCAAAACAACCATTATTGCTTGGCTGAAGCACCATCATATAAGCCAGATATCACACAATAGGAACATATCAGATAAGCAAAATAACACTATCAGTTTCTGATTATTTTAACAAACTAAATATATATTTCAGATATCTGCTACAAAGCAACAGTTTTGGATTTCGAAAATCACTGCAGCTGTGCGCTTCCTTGCGAGTATGTCTTCGGTGACTAAAAATTAGAAAAACCTAGAAAGGGTCCACGTTTGGTCATACTACTGTAGTAAAAAAATACCTTATCAAGAAAAACTGATGGTTATATCAATCATTTAATTTTTTGTTACGTATTTTTTCTGCTGAAGATACAAAACAAAAAGAACAGTGATTTTTGGGACCTAAAATAAATTGATTAGAATAATAATTCATACGTAGTCTTAGGTATAATATAACTTATACTCCAGCAAATACAGCTGTGGCATTATTTAAAGACAAGTTTGTTCTTGTCTTGGCAAATTTCTTTCTTTTTATTTTCTTTAATTATTAATTTCTTGCTTTTTTTAAATTTTCTTGGTGAAAAACGCCGAAATTTTTGAAAGACTAACTGATGAAACCCAGAATATAAGTTTTGTAGTAGTCTGTGCGTGTACTTCTAAGCTAGTATCCGCGGTTTGGGGTCAATAAAGGTTAAAAGATCACATATGTTAATTTGATGCTAGGCATCCAGCCACACACAACAAATTTTCAGACTAATAGTCTACCAAGTTATGTAAGGTTTGGAAGCTGAAAACGGAGCTGTCTAAAAATACTTTCAGTTTCTTTCTTTTCTTTTTCTTGTCCACTAATAATTGATGAATTTTTTCTTTTTATTTTTCTTCAAGAATATGCAAGATTTCTTTTCTTGTCTTTTTCTTGCCTTTAAATAGTGACTTAGTCGTATCAAGAGTACATAATAGGAAGAGTATGACACTCTCCTATTATGCCTGGCAGCGCGCGTCCAATGTGCAGCGCGAAGTAGGCCTTTCATGTACGGTTTTGAGAGGGGTACCCCCTCCTCAACTGAAGACCCCGTACTCAACTGAGGTGGGGGGGTACCCCCCCTCAAAACGATACCCCGTACTCAACTGAGGGGGGGTACCCCCCCTCAGTTCAGTACCCCGTCTTCAGTTGAGGGGGGGGTACCCCCCCCCCCCCCTCATTTCAAGACACTAAGCAAGACCTTGCGATACCCCCCCCCCTCAGTTCAGTACCCCGTCTTCAGTTGAGGGGGGGGGGGTACCCGTCCCCCCTCATTTCAGCACATCAACAAAAGTCCTTGTTAGTGTCTTGAAATGAGGGGGGTACCCCCTCTCAGTTGAGTACGGGGTCTTCAGTTGAGGGGGGGGGTACCCATCTCCCTCAAAACCGTACATAAACGGGCTATTTCGCGCTGCGCATTGGACGCACGCCCGAAGGCATAATAGGAAGAGTGTCAAACACTTCCTATTATGTACTCTTGGTTGTATATACTTGCATATAGCATTATTGGTTACAAGCTTAGCTTTTGCAAGATACTGTGACACAATTACCATGTTATAGAAAACTGTATTATGATGAATAAAAAATATAATGTGTTCAAAGCTAAGTTCAAAAATTTGGAAAAATGTCTTTTTTCGTTTTTAGGGAAACGGAGTTCAAAGTGACCTTAACGTTTCTTCAGATTTTAAAAGTAACGTTTTGACATAATTCTTCTAGTCATTAAGCTTAGGGTGAGGTTATGATAAGTAACGCTGCAGCCAAAGTTATATGCTAGCGTTAATCTGTAGTCTGCATTAAGCCACTTTCACTAAGTAGAACCAAAAAATAGAATTAATTTTGCCTTATACTTATAACACACCCAAAGTATGTGAAAGCAATCCGGATTATACACCGGATTGCCCCAAAAAAGAATAGCTCAAGAATAGGAATAGCTCGAGAATAGCTAAGGAATAAAATATATTTTCATTTCACCAATATTTAAGCTCGAGAATAGTTATTCTCAAAGTTGGGGAATAGCTCAAGAATAGTTATGGAATAGCTCAGGAATAGCTGAAGAAAAATGAACATTATTGCACTAACCAAGCTTAGAGAATTATTCTTAGCTTATTCTCCAGCTATTCTCCTGCACTGTGAAAGTTATTCCTGATCTATACCAAGAATTGCTGAAGAATAACCTAATAACTTTTAGAAAAAATTACCAATCTTCAAATTTCAAGTTTTTCATGTTTGTTAGGCTTATATAATGTTTAATTGGCGTAAAAATAACAAAACAAAAAGTTTGGTAATGCACGCTTCGGGTTTTCGTTCGCCATCAGGTTACTGACTTGGCTCAAGTCGACGTATTTTCAGTGGTGAAGGGAAAAAGTTGGAGAATACCTCGAGAATATTTATTCTGGAAAAGCTCGAGAAAAAGAATAGCTTGAGAATATCGGCAATTGGCCGATAAAGTAATTTGTAGTTTGTATTTTTCTGGAAAAAACTGCATTTTTGTCAATGTAACATATGTGTCAACGTAACACATGAGAAAATTTTATTATACAGTTGTGAAGTAAAATAAGCCCCTTAGAGTACTTAAAGGGATTAACGACAGCTCATCATCGGACCAGGGCACGAAGCAAAATGTTCGTCGGTGAAAATGTTCGTCGTTGAAAATGTTCGTCGTTGAAAATTTTGGATTGATCGAAACATTTTTAACGGCGAACATAACACGTAATTATAGGACAAATGTTCGTCGTTGAAAAACAAATGTTCGTCGTTGAAAAAGCAAATGTTAGTCGTTGAAAATGTTCGTCGTTGAAAAAACAAATGTTCGTCGCTGAAAAACAAATGTTCGTCGTTGAAAACGTTCGTCGTTGAAAAACAAATGTTCGTCGTTGAAAAGTTTTTTCGACGACGAGATTTCGTCTTTTAGAATATAATAATGTTCTAAAAAACCAAAGCTCGTCGTTGAAAAATTTTTCAACGACGAACAATTTCACCGACGAACTTTCAACGACGAACATTTGTTTTTCAACGACGAACATTTGTTTTTCAACGACAAACTTTTGTTTTTCAACGACTAACATTTGCTTTTTCAACGACGAACATTTTCAACGACGAACATTTGTTTTTTCGATAAATCGGGCCCAGTAGATTAAATGGTAGAGCGCTGGTCTGCAAATTCAGAGATGGGTGGTTTGAATCCCCCTGGATTATTCTGATGTTGGCACTGTCGTTAGAAGGAATCACCCCTTTCTTAGCACAGTATTTATAGTAGACGTAGCTAATAGACTGCTACATACAATCTGATTGGCTGATAATTGCGTTTGAGTACAATTGAGTACTCATAATTGACAAAACCGGACTGGTTACAATTAGGGTTAGGATGTAGATGGGGGTCTGTTTTCTGTCAGTTTTGGTGGCATATCAATAGAGCTAGTCCTGGAAAGAAAGAATAAGTTTCTAAAACTTTTTTAACCATTTTTAGGCTGAAAACATTTCTTCGTGCCTAAGGTAAAGTGACAGGTATTTTTTCAGCATATGTTATAAATGAGAATTAGGGCCTATGAGACGGGGGGTGGGGGGGGGTGGTGCGTGTTTGTCTTGGGCGGCGGCCCGGGTCCGGTCCCCGCCCCCCCCTTTCTTTCATTCTTTCTAATTGGGGCCTCATCTTTCTATCCAACACATATTCCAAATTGTTCTTATAACTAGTTTTGAGTTTTGAGTTCTTTTTAAGGCATATCGCTGATGTAAAAAAACTGGAACCAAATCGGTAAATAATGATTGTGGCTTCTGAACTCTCAATTTTACATTGAATCATATCTAGCAATAAACAGTTTTCGGGCATATTGGGCAGTCTAGGAAGTAAAACTGTGCAGCTTTAGGGTCGATTCAAACTTCTAAACGGACATTGGGAAATACGGGCAAACAGACGAACGGACATCCGAACATACGGGCAATCGGACGAAAGGACATCCGGACAAAATGAACGGCTGAACGGTTTACTTTATACCGTTTGGGTTTGAATCATACTTTCGTCCGTTCAGCCGTATGTCCGTCTGCCCTTCAACCGTATGTCCCATTCATCCGTACTAAACGGCACAATTTCACTTTGTCGGTATAACCGGCAAAGTTAAATTCAGTTCCTGCCCGAAATAGTTGGGCATACTGACAACCGGACGTACGGCTCACAAGTATGAATCGCACCTTTGTCCGTATGACCGTACGTCCGTATGTCCCAATGTTCGTTTGCCCTAAAAAGTATGAATTGAAAATACAGACATAACGTGCTTTGTGTCCGTTTGCCCTATTGAAGTATGAAGCGACCCTTATTTACTCACAAATTCCAAATACCTTATTAACCTATTAATGTTGTAAATGAGAATTAGGGCCTACGACTCTTGGTAGGCTGTGATGTAGTGGTTAGCATTCTATTCGTCGACGCAAGCGGCCAGGCTTCGATACCCGGTGCCTACATTTATTTTTTCTTTAAAATATGGGGCATCCTTTATTTCAGCATTCAAGTTAGACTTATGATCAAAAGGTTTAAGTCCAGTCCGCTTGGTCGAATAAAAAAGCACTGCTGTGTTTCGAACCTACTCTTCTTTTTTATTATTTAATTATTTCAGCTGCCAGTACGCCACAGTATTTATTTACCTGACGGACGCATTTTATGAAGTCGATGAAGAATATATGCTGAATACCGTAAGCCAAATATATGTTATATATGAACCGCTTCACACGTACAATGCGGATGTGTTTTGTCGTGAAAATTTACAAAAAAGAAGCTCTTATGCGGATTGATTAGTGGGTATAATGTGACGGTTAAAAGTTTATATATCTGGTAAACATGCCAAGTTTCCGGCAAAAGTATTCAGTAAGTATCAGACTTGCACTTTCAAGTACATTGGCCAGAGGCTATCGTAAACATCTTGGGCCAGAAAAATTGTCTCTTTCAATTTACATATTTCCCATAAATAAGTTCTCCTTTTCCAGACAGTTAAACTGCAAAATTGGAGTCAAAATCCATCGGCAATTGGAACTTGAAAGCTGCAGATTAAGTGCAGATTGATCACAGAACTACATCGCTTTCTATTTATTCTTGCGTTGTTCTTATATATTTCTGCTTACTAATGAAGTGATATTTCGCAAATTTTAGTTTTGCTGCTGTTCAGTTTGGAAGCAGGCAGTAATGTAAAGCTCTAACAGAATTATGTTTCAAATATAATTATGATCATTACTTAGGGAAGCATCAGATCTTTATGGACCCGTTTGGTCGATTAGTCAAGTCGTTAGGTTTCTAAACCTGAGGTGACATCGTCGATTCCTACTGGATAACTTTTTGTCAAATTTTTACACTTTCAAATTATTTTCTCAGCAACCACAAAAACAGCAACCAACTGATTATTAACAGGCATTACGTGTAAAACACACTCCGCCCATTAACATTTTAACATTAGACTGTGTCAAGACACCATAATCACAATTGTAACTCGATTCAATGTTACAGTAAAGTGCAATAACCCGACTTATACTGCACGCAGCAGCGTGCAGTCTACTTATAATGCACGCTATACTGGAATCAATTTACAAGTCACTTATAGCACTGGTGGTTGTACTAAAAGTAATTGATACGCATGTGTGAAACCCTCGTTCAGGGCCCGATTTATCGAAGCAAAATGTTCATCAGAAATGTTCGTCATCGAAAATGTTCGTCATCGAAAATTTTGGATTGATCGAACCATTTTCGATGACGAACATTTGCTTTTTCGATGACGAACTCGCCGTTGAAAAAGCAAATGTTCGTCATCGAAAAAGCAAAAGTTCGTCATCGAAAATGTTCGTCATCGAAAAGTTCGTCATCAAAAATGTTCGTCATCGAAAAAGCAAATGTTCGTCATCGAAAAAGCAAATGTTCGCCATCGAAAAAGCAAATGTTCGTCATCGAAAAAACAAATGTTCGTCTTCGAAAATGTTCATTATTGAAAATTTTCAGCGTTCAAAGTTCGATCAGTCGTTCTAAGTCTAAGCATTATGAATTAGAACATTTTCGTTAAAATGTATATTCTCTAATAATAATAATAACTACTACTAACTACTTCCTATACTACTACTACTACCTAAGACTACATAATACTACTAAAATTGAGGTACAATAAAGTATTGAATTTAGTGGTTCTGTGTGTGGCAGGCTGTTAGTGGCAGTACGGTTATTTTAATAATTAATATTAAAAATTAGTATTAAAAATACTTTTAATTTCAATTATTTATTAATATTAATATTAAAAATATAATAAATAATATAATATAATAAATAAATATTTTGCGCTGTTGTGCTATTTACATTAATATTTAATTAATAATAAATAAGGTTGGCTATTTATATTAATATTAAAATTACTGCCAGCTGCTTATGTACCCATAGATGTTCGCAGTTGAAAATTTCAACGGAGGTACCGAGCTCCGTTGAAATGTTCGTCATCGTGAAAGAACATAATAATGTTCTAAAAGACCAAAGCTCGTCATTGAAAAATTTCTCGATGACGAAAATTTTCGATGACGAACTTTCGATGACGAACATTTGTCTTTTGATAAATCACCGTTGAAAAAACAAATGTTCATCATCAAAAATGTTTCGATCAATCCAAAATTTTCGATGACGAACATTTTCGATGACGAACATTTGTCTTTTCTATAATGAACATGTCTTTTCGATGACGAACATTTGGTTTTTCGATGACGAACATTTGGTTTTTCGATGACGAACATTTTTGATGACGACCATTCGTTTTTTCGATGACGAACATTTTTGATGACGAACATTTTCGATGACCAACATTTTCGATGACGAACTTTTGATGACGAACATTTTCGATGACGAACATTTTGTTTCGATAAATCGGGCCCAGGTGCACTCGTGCGCTTCACGCACTCGTGCTCCTGCACTCGGAGTCACACAAAAACATGCGCATAAATCACTTATACAGTGGCACGCCAACTAATGCTATGACCCATACTTAAAGACCTGTTTTGCCACAGCCCAACAGGAAATACGCGTGTAAGCGACACAAGAAAGTGCCATAGTGCTGTTAGTATAGCGCAATTTACACTGTATTGCTTTTTGCGAGTGCTATTTGCGTTGATCCCGCCAGTATAGTTACTGCGAAACGGATACGTGGGGTAGCGAGGGGAGTAAAATTGCTTGTGAAAATTTCAGATATCCACGATGTATTTCTCAATCTCAAGCCTAATGGTTTTGTGGACTGGCCTGACGATGGTCTCTCTGTTTCGCGGACTGCTGATTCTCCTAAAACTACCCCTTCATCTCGGCAACGCCAAATGGATAAAAATTTTCGATGCCGGCAGGCAAAGAAAAATTGAGTTTAATCCTTGATTGGATTTAGCGGAATACAGCATTGTGCATAGAAAAGTTTTCTGTTCGTCGTCTTGAAAAAATGACACAGTTTCGCGAAGTGACGAACGGTGGCCGGAAAGTGACGAACAAAAAATTTTCTTTTTCACTTTTTTACAATGAAAATGAAAACAGTGAAAACTAGGCCTCCCGCTCCTCCCGCGCGAACCTCGGATTATTTGGTGGCCCCCCACAGCCAGGCAACTTGCACATAATAATATGTAAAATAAGTAACGCCTTCTGGCAAGCCACAAGTAATCCTCTTGTCCTTTTCAGGCTGAGGACAGTTTATGTCTTTTCCGAGCGACACCACAGCTGTGAGGGCGGTAAAAACATTGAAAATGCGTTTGAGAGCACATTTTAATATCATTTTTGTTCACCACGTTCCGTCCAAACTTGGTCACTTTTCGCGACGGATGGGAACTTTTTTGCACAATGCTGAGAATAGAACTTGTTTGGTTAATAACACAGCACATAATGGAAGTAGCACGCTGATATTCCGAAGTTATTTCTGATGCTGCAATGTTGCTTACCAAACGTAGGTTAGGTATATGAAAACTTAATCCGTTCGAATAAATTTTGACTAGGTATTTCCTTCATACTGTGCGTATTAACTCGACTCATATTTGTTATTTTATAGTTTGGTAGTAAAAATGTTTTGTTTTTTACTGTGTGTGTACATATGCTTTACTTTTTAGTTTTGGTAACTTATTGGCCATTAATCGTAATAAAGTACTGTAGTAACATTGGCAGTTTTGTATATGTATTCAGCTGCACAAGGCTCTACATAGATCTAAAGGCCTATTCACACGAGGGCGCGTTTTGCTCCATGGCGTACGCCATGGCGCATCGCATGGCGTACGCCATGGAGCCTGAGCGGGCGCACAAGCGGGCGCATGAGCGGGCGCATTCTATTTTCACAATGCCTGCTGCATTATTTCACACAATGCAGTATGCAAGTGTGCGTGTGCGCCCACTCATGCGCCCGCTCGTGCGCCCGCTCATGCTCCCTTGTGTGAATAGGCCTTAAGGCTCTAGTCTACTCGTACGTTCAACCGTGTCCCGTTCCGTTTGTCTAGACTTTATCTACTAAGTATCACTCATCAGGTTGATTTTGCTGGCCCAGCAAAAATTCCAATGCTTATTTTATTAAAGTTTGACAAAAAAGGTAGAAATTTTAGTAGAAATTCTTACAAGATTCCTAACTAATCTATTCAATCAGACAAAACTAGTGAAAGTTCATTCAGTCAAGTCGAAAACCCCCAAACCAAATTTCTAATTCAAATTCCATCAGTCCCAAGTAATTTCTTCCGAGTCCTTTTTTACTTTTCACATGTTGTACTCGCAGTTGATGACCTTTCGACGAATGGTCCCGGATCCCTGGAACCACTCTCTCTGGAATTTGTTCCCGGCTCCGGCAGGGGCGTCCGTCCACTCGACCGTGATTCGATCGCTCGAGATGTCCTCGGATTCGGGGTCAAAAGGTTGGCAGGTGACCGACAGAAGTTGTCTGGCTTTGGGCTCTAGAACACCGGCCGGCGGTTCGACAGCAAACCGCTTCATGTTGGTCGTTTTGATGGCCCAGCCAATTTTTTTGCCACCGCGGTTGGTTATGCGTAGGCTGACGGTGACCTGAAATAAAAAAAATGAGAAAAAAACATAAATGTGACTATTGTTGTGTGATTCCTTGACCCTTTCGCGCATGAATTTTTCAACATTGCACTAATTGCACGAAGTTCAGTCTGTGGCTGGGATTTTATCCGTCACCACAGACTGGGCCTGTGTCTCAAGGACAGCTTTGGGCCTGCACTTTCTTGCCTAGCCGGCCACCGGCTCGTTTCATTCGGATACCTACGGTATTCTCGTGAACTACATGAATCTGTGAAACATCAGGCCGACAAGTTTCACTAGTGTGAGATAGTGCACTTTGCCACAGATGTAACCAGTATGCTGGAACGGGGTAATATTGCGTTTGACTCGAAAGAACACGAATGGAACAAAGTCGTTTGCAGATTCGCAAAACCTTAAGATACATCCATTGGTTTTGTGATTATTCACATGTCCAAAACAGGACCCTTTTCGAAAGTCTTGAAACTTAAATAACTGGCTTGATTGCAGCTGTGTGGTAATTTAAATTTAAGCACTGTGATTTGCACTATACACCAGTTTTAGTGGCCAAAAAACCGAAAGTTTTCAAAGAGAATATGATACTCTTCTGGACCCCTGAAGGCATAAGACTCAGCTGTGGGGACGCTCTGACGAATCAAGCTAAAGGTTTCAAACGTTGGGGGACCTCACACAAATCAGGAATACACAAAATCAATCATGGAATATCGGACAAAACGAAATAAACTAGTCAAAATAAGTTGTTGGCCTAATTTTAGTCCAAATCTAAACGACTACTGGACTAAACGGATCTAACATGCACGCTTAATATAAGCGTGCATATCTGGCTAAGTCTGTCTAGTCTGACTGAAAAGCAACGCGCTAAGATTTAACTTCGTTTAATCCGGAGGTTTTGGAATGACATGCTTCAGTATAGTTTTTAAACCGTTTAGTCCGATTAAACTGTATCCTTTAATCCGGTAAAAGTATAGGCCCCATGAGTGGTATCAATAGGCGTAGTGTATGTAGCTTCGACTTGTTGCATTCTAAACAAGTTTGTCGGCAACCATTCTTAGTCACTGGAAAAGATAAGGATTAGATAATTGCTCTGAATTACATATTAATGGATATGGCTATCCTTACTGAATGGTAAAGCTAGTCGTACATAAATGTGATAGTGGAGTGAGGTAGGGCAAAAAAGTTAGACCATTTTCGTTAAAGTTACAGTCAAAGTAAGATCTTTAACTTTTTAGTTAAAGTTAAAGTACGACCCCTAACTTCTTCAAATTTAGTTAAATTTAGCTTTTTTGCCATAGTGTGAGGGAGTTAAGAGTTCATAATGAGTTTACAAATAATTAGCTCTGGCGTTTTTTACATAGCTTCTGTGATTAAGTACTAAAGTGTGTCACTTTACCAGAAATGTCAAAGCACTTGTAGAATTTTTCCAACCTATCATGGTTACCCTTAGTGCACCTGTCTAGTTTATTTTATTCATAAGGTTGTTTTCTATTTATTTACTTAATATCTACTGCACCGGTTTTATTTGAGTGAAAGACTTTAAAACTAGGACAACTTATATTCTATCGATTATCGATTATTATCAAAAATTATCGATTTATCAATTACCTGTTGATCGAACGGCGACCCAAAAATCAATCGAGCTCCAGGCTCGGTTCCGACATCTCCGGGCATAGCCATGGCTGCGGTTTGGTTGGTCGAGAAAAGGAGAGTTTCAAAGGTTGATCAATCAGGCGACCTGGCTGAGTTCTTTTGCTCGAATCGTGTAGTCGTAGTCAGGATACTAATATCAGCCTATATTTGTAGCTATTGATACTGATTGGGTGGGTATATAGGTATAAAATAGAATGCAGAAGCTTTTAATTGTGTGTGGATGATTAAGTGTCGGTAGTTTTTGTGGCGTTTTAGTTGTAATAATGGGAAACGGATTAAGGGATTTTAAGTGTTGCAATTAGAATGAAAATATACATATACCAATTTCGTGTTAGTTATAAACAAAGTTTGAAAATTTATGCTGGGTTGGCTTCTAAAACCTTAATTTGCAGCTGCACTGTTGTGTTTTCATTTATCTGTGTCATTAGTTTGTGAGGGGCCGCGGGCGCATGTATGCTTTTGACCGGTGTTTCTCCAGGAGTATCAATACAATCGAAATTGACTTAACACACAACAATCACCAGTTTTTTAGACGAAACAACCCGATCTTAAACTAGGCGAAACATAAGTATTTAGCAGCAACCTGAGCAACAATGTTTTAAAAATATAAAAAATGGCAATGTTTAAAAAACGTTTATGAAGCAGAGTATATACTGTATACCTACTTTGTTTAGATGTCCAAATCTTAGTGTCAAACGTTAACAGCTGCGCTCTTTTAGTCATTTCATGGTTTTGTAATTTCTCATGGTGTAACTTACACAATTTAAACACAATATACATGCGAACTTGCTCTACTCAGGAAGTTTTAAATAGTGCAAATTGTCAAAACGCGCTCACAACTTTTTGATAAGCATCTTATGAATTTCTTTCGCCAACTCTCACGATTATATTGTCGGTCAAAATGCTCAAGTGAGGAAACAGCAATTCTTGTTTTTTTTCTACGTTGGATAAAAAATGGATATGAAGTATACATTTTTTATTATTGAATTGATTGTTATCTGGGCTGATGGTAAGAAATTTTTGGTTTAAAAAATATCAAAAACTAACTTACATGCTGATTAAAAACGTTCTGAAGTAAACTTTTGAAGCGCTCTAAAATCTGGCACTTTGTAAAGTATCTTTTCCACAAGGTAGGCAGCAATCAGAAGGAAAAGCAAAAAATATCTACCAAATAGGGGTCAGCCAAAAAAACTTAATTAGTATTCTTTATTTTCAAAAAAGCATTTTTTTTAATATTCACTGGTCTAAAAACGCCGCATAGAATCAAACTAATAAAAACACTTCGCATACAATAAGACTGAAAACTAAAATCTGATGTCTGACAAAAAAGCTGCGCCACATATATACTTAATTAGTGGCATGACTTCTGTAACTCCTTACATTCCTGTACTGTTGATAGTCAAAACATATTCTTTTCGTAACGAATCACATGTTTCGTTTTCTCAAGTGGCGCAACTATTTTTGTAAAGCTTTAGTTTAAGGCTGGATTCATACTTTCATCCGTAAGTCCGTTCAGCCTGCAAAATGACGTCACTAGCAGCTTAGTGCAGTTGATCAGCCAGCGCCTGTGACGTCATTATTTCGCCATTTTGTCGGCTGAACGGACATACGGCTGTAAGTATGAATTGAGCTTAACCCATATTTCAGCAGTTCAACTGAATATCGGCAACGGTTCAGTGGAAGCAGCATTTGAACTCGATTGTGAATTTGAGCGGGAACCTTGCGCGTGGGAAACCGATTTAGCAGACAGTACAGACGGAATAACTTGGAAGGTCGATTCGCGAGTTGTGGCGGATATTTTCAATAGCATACCTCGGGGTGTGGAGGGCTTGGGTATGAACTTACTGATGCTTTGATTAGTGTTTAATTATTTTGAGATAGGATCTATTATTTTTATACAGTATTATTTTGGTATGTACATAGTTTCGATGTTGTGACTGCCGAGCTAATATATGTAGTTACGCAATTTATACTATCGAAATTGGTTTAAAAAAATATAACTTACATGTCATCACAATCGTTTTGAAGGTAAATTCATCTTGTATTTATTTTGTCATGCATCAATTGAATTTTACTGGTAAACTTTACCGGCATTTCAAATAAGTATGGTGTATTTTAGTGAAGTTGGATAAGCAAGTAGCACATCTCAAAACTATTTAATCCCAAATTGAACTAATTTCAGCTGACAACTTTATTTACGTTCGTGGACAAGATTCTTTGTCATCGTTTATAGCCTTTGTTTATTCGCCATTTTCAAGCGAAAATACGGCCAAAAGTTTTCTCGTCAGCAAAACTATTCCATGTCAAGACTCTAATGGGAAATTAAAGTTTTTCTACTGGAAAACTTCATTTACGGCGGTTTTGAAAGTTTGTCTTCGCGCTAAACACGAACTTCTGTGTTTGCGTGATTTCACTGGATTTACTGGTTTTGGTTGGCAGTCTGCGCTAGTTTCGGTGCCGCAAAGCCAAATACCATTTCAGGTGACAAATTTCTGGTAGTTTTTGTGTTTATTTGCGGTAGTGTGAAATTTAAGGGTGGGTTTCACAAAAGTGGTTTTAAGAAGTCATGGATTTGCGCAGGTTTTCATATGATTTGCGTAAATTTGCGTTTTCAATGAATTTACATAAAGTCATTACGAAATTATTGCCTGATTCGTCACTAATTTCGTAGGTTTTCTTAAACATTGGTTTTAGCTAAAATTACTGCAGGACAGAGACTTGCTGTGTTGCAGGTTTGGAATTTCAACTGAACAAAATCATGCTTTAAGAAAATCTACTAGGTTAAATTCGGCACGAATCAGGCTGTATTTCGTAATGAAAATATGTGCTAATCATATGGGAAAAATCATAGGTTACAGTTTTTTTGGGTAAAGAAAAATCTTAGGTAGCCTACTTTATTTTAAGTGTTACTATTGTGAACTGATAGTGAACCGAATGTAATTAATTAATTATTAGCAGACTTAATACCTGTTAAGAAATGACATTTTGATCTGCATAGTAAATTAAGAGCCAATTCATACTTAATGACAAAATTACGAAATAATCACGCCGCAAATAATGCATGTCAGATTGTCGTTGGATTTTCCTGTATTTACAGCGGCTAACCGGATATACGGTTGTAAGTATTAATCGACCCTAATATGGTCGGAGCAGTGATAATTAAGTAATTAAGTAATTAAGTAATTAGGTACTTAAGGGGGGGGGGCTACCCAGGTCAAAAATCAAAGTTCTCCGATTTTGCTTATTTTCACACATGTTACTCCCCCAAGGCACCTCTACCTCAGATAAGAACAATTAAGCTTGAAGGTGCACTTTTGGTTCAGTGCGTTTGTCAGTGTATTTACATATGCAAAAGTACGCCAAAAAGCCGAAAAGTAGCTCTTATTTGAACAGTTCTAGCACAAACCACATTAAGCCAATCAGGCTGAAACTTGGCATAGTAGTAGCCCACATGTATGCGCAAAATCGTATGATCCGGAGTTTTGATATGTATTTTCAAAACCAAAATCGAGGGCGAAATGTGAAAAAATGGCCGTTTTTTGGACCCGCCAAATTTGAGTGATTTTACATTTGACGTTATTGCTCAGGTCATGGGCAAAAATTTAAAAAAATGGATCATAGAGGTTGAAATATGACGTTAGGCTATCGAATCATGTAAAAATCAACTTCGTCAGTGTTAACAAAAATTTCGAGTAAAGGGGCGCTTTGTAACCACAAAAAACTTTTTTTTGCGCCTATGATTTACACGTAAAATTAAATTTTTGGGAGCCCCTTGTGAAAAATTGGCAAAAGCATTGGTTCCAGTTTGTTACATCTGCAGTGCGCCTTCCTTGGGGCTACATTGTGTGCAAATTTGAAGCGAATCGAAGAACCTAAAATTTTCACTTTTTCAGGTAGCCCCCCCCTTAAGTAATAAGCAGCAATAATTTTGTATATGAACTTTAGTTGGTATTTGTTGCCGAGGTTAGCCGTGGCTCAGATATCATAGCCTTGGACAAAATCACATACGATGCTGATTTATGTGGTATGCTCTTTAACAATTTGTAATTATTATGTTTGTTTGCATTTTCATAAATTTTTACATTCGGACAGCTAAACTATTATTTCAGTAGAAAATGCTGTTATATAGATTACAGCTTTAGGGTGGATTTCACAAAGGTGGTTTAACTAAACCATGGTTTTACGTACGTTTTTAGATGATTTGCACATAATTTCTTTACGAAATATCGCCTGATTCGTTACTAATTTCCTAGATTCTCTTAAACCATAGTTTTAGCTCAGTTGAAAGTTCAGCAAAATAGAGACCTGCTATGCCGCAGGTTTGAAAACATACGTAAAACCATGGTTTAGTTAAACCACCTTTGTGAAATCCACCCTTAGAGTTTTTTAAAATTGCATTTCTTTTGAAAAAATGAAAAAGTATTAAAAAAGTTAGTTTTTTATGTTTCAGGTGCACCAAAAGTCGGTGAACCAATTTCTGCTGTGACTGTTGACTTCCCAGTAATAGAAGCATTATCGAAAAAAATAGAAAAATTTGAAAACCTACTACAATTTTTTGAAGGTGAAATTGACACTGACCTCAGTGAGTATGAAACCTTCTATGAAGATCAAGAATTAACATCTGAAAGTCGTCAATTCGAAGTATCTGGCAGCAACAGTGACGAATTAGAAAAATTTCAAAAAACATCGGCAAGTTATGAGACAGAAAATACTGATTCTAAAGAAGATACGTCTGCCAAAAAAGTGGTGACGAAAAAAACGACTGCTCAGACTACAACTGTCGCAACTTTCCTTCATGGCTGCGAAGTTGTAACCTGTGACTTTGAGCAAACTTTGTGCGACTATGAAATTGCTCATTCGAACTCAAGACAAACTTGGGAAGTTGAGTGTGGAGATGTTTATAGAGGGCCAAGAAAACCCGCCCTGAGAGCTAAACAAGGTTTGTTTTTGTTTGTGAATGAGTGAAAAGAGTAACTGATTAAGGGTCGATTCATACTTGCTGCCGTATGTCCGTTCAGCGGGCAAAATTACGAAAAAAATCATTCCACAATTTGGTCACATACACGGTGGCGTGATTACGTAATTTACCCTACGGAACGGACATACTAAGCTGTAAGTATGAATTGTTAAAATATATGATACTTGTATTGGTACTTTTTAAAACTAGTTCCAATGTCGACATTTAGGTCAAAGTGTGACAGATTTAGTTATTCGGTATCATATTTATATCAATCATATTTACTATCTTGTCATTTATATCAATCATATTTACTATCTTGTCATTCAAAAAATAATTGTTAGCTGGCAGAGTTAGTAATGAATCTTGACACGCGTCTTGCTAGCCAGCAGTTAATATTTAAGTGTCGAAGTTTTGGCTTAAAGTTTCAAATAGCAGTGCCTGATTTGATTGCAATTAGCTATAATTTCTCTTATCTTGTAGTGATACATTAAATTTTCTACATTGCTAGTAACCAATTAAATTTAAATCGATTCGCTATTTTGAGTTTGGTAAAGTTTTTTGTAATTTTTTAGGCTCTTGTTTCTTCAAGATCGATAGCTATGTTCCCCGTTCCAGCAGTTTTCTCGACGACAACGTTTTAATCAGTCGATCCTTTTTCTTGTTCAAATCGGCTCTTCTGTATTTCTGGTACTACATTCCTTTGGCCAAGAGTTTACCCTCAAGAGAGCGCCACTCAAGTGCAGAGGCATATTTGCAAGTCTGTGTTGATGGGTTTGTAGATTGTCCTCTGAAAATCGAATACCCACCGCGATATCTGGAAATGTGGTGGCGAGCTTTCATAGAACTTTCGCCTGGGCAGCATCAAGTGGGTCTAATTAGCATAACTAGAACTAAAACTTGACGAAATGTTTGCTACTATACTATGACTGTATGAAACTGACCTTGTTGAAGGATTGTAGGTATACTATAGTTGTATTAAAACTAAACTGAAGTCTGAGTAAAAATTACTGAACTCTGAGACGAAACAGGTGTTGTTATTTTTGTGACGACTCGTTGTACTCTTTATTCTTGCAACTTAGTTCTTTTTGTAATGAAATTGCGTGTTTCATTTTGTCTCAGGGTCAGCTGATTTTAGTCAGAATTTGTTGAGGAGTAGGTAAGCTGTATCGAAACTAAACTAATTTACTTTGACTAGTGATTGTCCTGTTAAACTATCGAACTATCTAGCATCTACTGATTATCCATTTTAGACCTGACGGAAATTCAGTTGACGCTTCATTTCTGTTGCGATTTCTACCAAATTCACTTTTTAAAATTTTTTTCGTTTTTTTATAATGACTACAGTACTAATTAAAGATTGCTATTTCGTGCTATTGCAGGTGTTATTTGTTGTCAAAAATATTGGGACTAATCAGCCGGTTGGCTTGGACGAAGTCAGATTGGTGGATGCCAAAACTGGCCAAGAAGCCGATTGTCAGGTCTGTTTGAGGGTCGCTAAGTCTGGTCTGTGTTTGTCCTAAAGGACACACAACAACAAGCACAAGTTTTGTTGGACAAGGACTAGTGTTGCTGATTAAGGACAAGCTGCTTTGTTAAATTGGCAGACTTTTTTGTACATTTGATGTATACAAACTTCACTACATTTCGAATTTATTTATAAAAAATTCATATATTTAGGTAGTCTTGGTTTTTTCTTGGCTAGTTTTTGGAAATGCTTAGAGACAATAGGATAGGCTCATGGGCAATCAAAAATACACCAACAAAGGCAACACATGAGTACAGGCGTGTATGTGTTGTAAATGAGAAATAGGACCTATCAGAAATAGGGACTGTAGTGTAGTGGTTAGCATTGTCTAACGCTTGTCTTCCACGCTAGCTGGCCGGATTCGATTCCCGGCGCCACCATTTCTTTCAAAATCGGGGCATTTTCTTTCTTTCATCACATGGACTCATAGATAAGCCCGGTTCATTCTTTGTTCCTGATCTTTGTCCTTACCGTTTTGTCCCTAAGGGATTCCCGGACAACTGTCCTGCCAACAGTTGCAGTTTTTTGCATGAACTAAGTTGGGGTCGCGGCTAGCTCACGTAAGAAAAAAAGCGAAAAAATTACATCTATTTCTCAAAACATTTGTTGAATATTTTTTGTCCCTGCCCTATGTCCTTAAGGACAAGTATGAACCCGGTCTTAGCATGTGATTCCTTACTCAAGAATTCAGCTGGCAGTAAAACTGGGTATGTAGTAAAAGTATTGAGGAAACTTGGTTAAAGATATAATATCGAGCGACTAAGGGTCGATTCAATAGTGAAAATCAAACCAGATGGTTTTAGTACACATGTTAACAAATCTAAGGCTCGATTCATACTTACAGCCGTATGTTCGTTCAGCCGACAAAATGACGAAATAATGCCGTCACATGCGCTGGTTGATCCACTGCACTAGGCTGTTAGTGACATCATTTTACAGGCTGGACGGACATACGGCTGTAAGGATGAATCGAGCCTTAGATTTGTTAACATGTGTAATAAAACTATCTGTTTTGATTTGCAATATTGAATATTGATTCTTTGTTTTCGATTATGAAAATGTTTTGAAACAGCCGTCAGTTTTCAACAAAACATATAGGAAAGGAGTATTATCGTGCGTTTAACTTTCATCTTTACTTATAACCTTTGTCTATTTAGTTGTACAGCTAATCCTATGAAGCCTAATCCAAGAAAAGCCTAACTGACTGTAAACTACTCTATCTTATTTTCATATGTCTGCTTCTTAATGTAATAAATCTCTTTAATGTTGTTTTTGCGTCCAATGTTATGTTATGCTGTTATGTTTTTTTTTGTAAAGACTGTCACTTAATTACAGTGCTGGATAAAAAATGGCTATCAGTATTTTGGTAACACTAATTCAAGTGTAAAAATGATTTAGTATCCTCACGTTATGCGTATAATTATAGCTTCTAACTACGAGTAGCTTTAATCATATGACTTAACACAATTTATTCCTTACATTTATCCAATGATTAGTACTGCAGATATTTTTTAGCCCTGCTTCGTAATTGTCTGTATTTTTACGCTGAGACGTTACGTCATGAATTGGAACGTAGTTTGCACTTACAGTTGTTGGTTATTTTCGCACGGTCGTCATTGGGTTCTGTTTATTTGGTGTATGTTCATTTTTTGCCTTATTGCTTTTTTCTCACAGTCCACTGACGAAATCATGGACTATTTGCGGTACAAGACGTCTGTTAGTGTGCGGGTAAGCTCGAGGTAAATACAGTATCAACCAAAATCACTTGTTGCTGACTGCGGAGTCAAAGTGGAGTCGGACTCACTCGATTCCGGAGTCAAAATAAGACAACACTATTTCGACACATATTCCACTCCGGTGTCACGGAAAAAAGTGTCCGCCGTAGAATGGGTCCCCCCGGGCCCGGACTGTATTTCCGGAAACTTGTGTGCGCCCGGACACTTTTTTTGAAAAAAAGTGTCCGGGGAGACAAAATTTTGTGAAAAATACTGTCCAGGGGGACACATTTTACCGAAAAATGTGTCCGTAGGGACTTATTTTTCGGCAGGCACTTTTTTCCTTGACACCGGAATCAAGTGACTTTATTTCGACTCCAGAGTCTGTTGTAGGAAGTAATTTTGGTCGGTACTGTAGTATCTCAACTTTTGCTAAAAAAATGCTTTAATGAGTTATGGTTTGTTGTCTCGTTTTTTAATTGCAGTATTTACAATGACATACTTTTTTGAGTTCTATCTTATTGTTTTTTTATTTTTTGCTTCTATTAGACTGCGAGTAGTTGCTTTATTTTTTTAGTATAATGACCCACACAGCATGTTTTGTTGCAAATATTTTTTGAGTAACCTTAAACTTGCAAAGCTTATTGACACAGCCTTTTTCAAGAGAAACTTTTTTGGTAGTCACAAACAAAGTATTTTAAGTAATTTTGTATATAGTTTTTTAAATTCTACAAGCAATTTTAGGTTTAGCAAGTTGGTGCCAATCAAAGTGGATAGGTTACCCGTAACTCCAATTAGCCTTAACCAATTTTCAGAAGCTACGTTTTAGCGTGTAAATTTTTTCAGATAAAAACATAATGCCTTCAGTTCACTAGATTACTAGAAGTGTTTTAGATTCAGTCTAAGTCGCACATATGTAGTTCTATAAAATTTCTGTATAAATGTATTGATAATATAACGATCAATATGCGACTACATGTACTCTTTAACCATGCTAAGTCGTTGAAAGGAAAAACTTCGCGTTGGCTAACGTCAAGTTGGATTTTGTTCGGTGGCTGTTTTCTTGTGTTCACTGTGCAAGCTGTCATTAAAATTATGCAGTTCCATGAATATAAGAAAGCTACAACAATTAAGGTACACTCTTTGCGGTCAAATTTCTAGGCAGAACAAGATAATTTTTAGTTCTAATAAAAGAGTTAAAAATCATGCTTAAGGTTCGATTTATGCTTATAAACGTAGGTATGTACGTTCTGCCGACAAAACGACAAAATAATTACGTCGCAAGCGCTGGCTGATCCACTGCACTAAGCTGCTAGTGACGTCATTCTGCAGGCTGAACGGACATACGGCTGTAAGTATGAATCGAGCCTAACATTGATGAAATTTTAAAGCCTGCCTGCCTTAAACGAAGACAGGGAGCTCATTGCGTTTTGGAGCTTTGGACATGTCTTAAATCTTACTTAAGGAAAGTTTTGGAATATAATAAGAATAAAAAATTAAAACGTACATATTATTAATTTGAACAGTTAGGTAGTTTGATATGAATCCACAAAGTAGGCTATTTTCAGTCCATTTATTACGGTGATAAAAGAATGTTTTTTAATTTTCAAGTTTAAAGAAGTCAACGATTAAGAATGCCTATTTAGACTTTAATTGAACTGAACGTTAACTGAATAAATAATTAACTAACTACAATAAAAAGCTGAATGAAATTAGTCATTCAGTTTGATTATAAATTACAGACAAACTTAATGACAGAGATAATCTTTCACTTTGAAAAAATTGGACATACAAACTGAATACAAAACGTCTAGAAGTTCAATTATAGTTTAATTAAGAGAAACAATTAAAAATGCTATTAAATTTGTTGAATTAAAGATACGGATTAGAAATCTATTTAGGAGTAAACTTTAAAAAGCTTCGCTTAAAAACTTAATAGTTAACCTAAACATGTTTTAGGTTAGAACAGACGACTTGGAGTTTCCTGGGATCACAATTTGCAGCTTAAACCCATTCAAAGCCAGTCAAATGCACAAAGCGCCAAAACTGAAACAGGCTGTAAGTATGGGCGTTTCACTTATTATACCAAAAGCATGGCGCGAACAGTAAAGAAACAAGGTTTAAATAAAAAAACACTAACAAAAACGTTGACAAAAAAATAACCCTGAATAAAAAGTTTGGAATCTTTTGTTAACTTAAAAATCGATATAAACAGTTAAAAGGTCTTATACATATGGCTTGCGACTTCTTACTTTAATTTTTAAATTAATGCCTGAGAGGTAAACACGTTTTGGTGTAGCGGTTAGAGTCTTGCGTCGTCTATACAAGGATCGGTGGTTCGAGTCCCAGCAACTCAATTTCCTAAGTATTTTATTTTTCAAATCCAAAAAACTACTGAAAACTTATTATAACGATATTGTAGATTGACAATGCAAATAAAGCGAACAAAATTGCTTGGGATAAAAGTCAAAAACAGCACAACAAACATAGAACAAAGCGAAACAGCTTACGAGGTAAGTACTAGACTGGGAACCGGGTCCCAATAATTTGTGAAAGTTGTACGAAAGTTGTCGTTACAAAGTTTTGTAGGACACTTTCAGAAGAAGTTACACTGCTTAGGTATACGATTGTCGAGAAAATGAAGAGGGAGTTTTATTAGATAGCGTCAGCATAGTTGCCAGTGGGGATTCAAACCACTTATCTCTAGATCTGCAGACCAGCGCTCTACCATTTCAGCTACTGGGCCAATGCTGAGCTGTCGTTAACCTCTTGAATGGGTTTGTCATACATTACAGGCTACAGCATGTATACTCTTCTTTTATCATAAAAGTTTTACTCAAATGTCGAAAGGACATATCCAATTGGTAATCATAATAATCAAACTTTCAAATCAAATTTTCAGATGCCCGATTAGCAATTTTCGATGATTTCGATAAATTTATCTGGTTGCTAAGCAAAGCAGACGAGTCCTGTTCAGACGCGTGTGGTCGATTGAAAGCAAAATGCGATCACAGCAGTCTGGATCAAACACCATCGGATCGAATCCTGGGTATCATGATGGCTCTTTTGCAAAAAAACGAAAAAACTTGCCGAATTTCTGACCGGATGGCCCCGAGAAATTCCGAATTCGACCCAAGCCTAATGTTTGGGTCCAATTGTAAGGGTTGGAAAAAGGGCCGGCAAACATCAAGCTGTGATGCGACCCATAATAGTCACCGTTTTTGTCGTTGTACGGGTGAAGGTAAGTTTTGCTTATGCATTTTTAGAAAATCATAAAAATGATTATTATTTATTAAATTTGATAGTTCATTTTTGATGCTAAACAATGGATGAGAAGCTTAAAAAGGTAGAAATTGATAATAGAAATGATTTTTGTTTTTATTTTTTGTTGGCATCAGCCATTTATACCGGATACCATTCTGTGTATCAAGTTTTTTAGGCCACTGTTTTAGACGACAATTCATTTTTTTGTGAACACTCAAAATATTATCAACATAGAGACTGTTAGTTTAGGATTAGTTCATTATTGTCTTCAACTTTTGTCAGTACTATTTTGTGGATTTGTGGTTTTATCTTGGTTACAGATCCAAGTCTTATAGAAACAATGACACATTACGTCAAATATTCTGGTAAGTCATAAACCAAGGTCATTTTAACTCTAGACGTTAGTAAACATACTCACAAAAATCTATGACACAAAAATCTTCTTAAAGTACCTAAGGTGCTGACTTAACGCTTTATTTAGTTTTCCCTGCGATAGTGTCTAGCGTAATGGAAACCATGGCTACTGGCTATTGGCTAGTATATATAAAAACTATGACAGCAACCATAGCAAGCATAAAAAAAGCAACAAGCATAGCATACAGAGCAGTTACTTCTGACTTGGATAGCTACACTACACACCAAACATAACAAGAATAAAAAGCATAAATAGCGAGCATAAGCGTAAGCAAAAAGAATAGCAAGCATGCGAAAAATACGTAGCAAGCGTTAACCCTTTAATGCCCAATGACAGGGCGACACTACATACAGGGCTGCGCCGGTGTATCCCGCAAGATACGCTAATCAGAAATGTATTTTAATGTAAACAGAATTCCTAATGCATTTTGCCTTGTTGCTGACTTAAGTTGCTGAACCCCCACTTTCTTTCGTACTTCAGGACGTTGCGCATCTCTGTAGTTTACAAAAGTTGTGATACGGTATGGGTGTAGAGTACACAGGGAAAATTAAAATACATGTGTATGCTTACCTACGTGTATGAGAAATTAATTTCTTATTGACTTGAAACTTTTGAGAATTCAACAAAAGATCATGTATCACCCATAATCCACTGGGCATCCACGGTAAAGACGCCGTAAGTGAAAAAAAAATTGGGCATACGCCTTGAATAGTATTTTGGCCAGACAATGAAATTTACATGTGTGGTAATATGTAGAACGGGCACACGCGGCACACTTCTGGGGTCGACTCCAAACGCATTCAAACCTTCACGCGTACGTTTAGAACACAGTTTTAGCTAAAATAGCGCTGATCATATTTTCACTGACTGAAAACAATTACATGCGGTGCCATACAGAAAGCAGTATGGCCTGAACCTACTACCTATTTCTGCGTTAGTCGTGTACAGTGATGTCCGGATCACGTAATTATGAAAGTTCCTAGAAAATTTATTGTCTCTTGTTAGTTTTTGCCCACAGAAATAATGACGTGTTGGTCGAAATTGTCTATTCGCGTCGTTACTTTTGAGCGTATACACTTTCAATCAGCGAATTTAATTATTAATATCGGTAAGACTATAAGAGTCAGTTGCAAAAAATATAATAGTTACCATCAATATTCTGCTTAGAAATCAGATGCTCACTGGAGTCAAAGTGACCTCTCATGTGAGCTAACCACATTTTGTTGCAAGGGAGATTGCAAGCATTCCTGTAATCATAACGCCGGTTGCCTAAATGGCTTTCTGTTGTCAAAGAACAACTATAGTTTTTATAAAACTACCTTCAAGCAATAACCTCCTTCCTTTCTCATGAGATTTTAACTAATGTTTCTTTACTGAAATTCTATAGTTTTTATTTGTGAAAACAGTATAGAAAATTTTGTTGCAAATATGTATATGTGGAACTTAACGCTTGCAGATGACATAAGTGATCTCAATAAAAACTCAGAAAAATAACCTCATTAGCACACTTGTACATGAGCAGGAGAGGAAAAGTCTGTGTATCTGTAAAGTCTAACTGTCGACCGAGGACCGGCGGGGGAGGGGAAGTTCAGCAAAAAATGTCAAACCCTTCCACCCACAGGCCACAACCGTAACCAAGATAAAACTGGAGTTTACAATAATTGAAACTTGAATAAAACTTGTCAAGTAGCAGAACCTTAACTATATAAAACCGACACAGCTAAAACTGAACAAAAATTATTCTAAACTTGAACTGCTTTGGCGGAACAGCACAACTCTAAGTAGCCAAAATTGACCTGTCTGTTGTCATATTTCCATGGGTTAATATGATATCGTTTAAATAATAATTTTACTACTCGGCACGGGCACATGCACTTGCTTGAAAAAAGTGTCGTTTTAGAAGTCTAATGAAATTTTCATATCCGAATAGGACTGACTATTTTTTCACCACGGCTGCACTTGTGACTAACACTTGCCACATTTAAGCTTAGTCAACGTCAGTATGTACAGTATAAAGCCACTGTACGCTCACAACGTCAAAAAAACAACTGTGAAAAGTAATAAATTGCACAAACTGGACACTAGCTTGCTGTTATCCATGAATGCCCAGTGTATCATGTGTGATACATGCTGTAATTTAGAAAATGGCGATTACATCACTTTAGTTTTTGCAAATACGTTTACAAGAACACATATGAGCCTCAAAATTTAAAGGAATAATTTTTATGATAACGAAAAATAATTCCGGGCATTATAGGGTTAAAAGCAGCTTAACGTTCTAATAACCATAAAAAACAAACAAATTTCATTCTAGACTGTGTGCTTGATCAAACGGGAAAGCAAGAGTGGCATTTTGCATCGTACGGCATGAATTGTAACAGTTTTTGCAAAATCGGGGGACAAACATGCAATAGAAAGTCATTCAAAACAAGAAATGTGGACATGATGTCGTTTATGATTCTTGAGAGAATATTGCGTTTGGTGCACACCGTTTCTGAAAATTGTGAATTGGGAAATGCGGACTTCACAAAAATCGGCCCTCACTATACAAAGGGCCTTTGCCAACAGTGGAAACCAACATCAACATTTCACCGTATGAGTTGCAATAACGCTGTTGATGAGGACACAAGGATGTTTTGCTTATGCAGTGAGTTTTCTATAGCTAAACATGTAAGTTATTGTTTTAGAAATTGTTTGGGAGTCATAATGCCTAATGTGGTTAACTTGAAGTAAAAATGTTTTATACTACATACAATGGCATGTTTTATTAAAACTAAACTGCATTAAACCAGTGAAATTGACTGAACCGAAATGATAACTTTAATTGCTTATTCTTGATAAAAGACGTCATGATTTTGCAGATTCATTAAGTGATATGAACGAAAACGAATGCGAAGACCCACCTACTACAATTTCTACGACAGCTGCAATCGCACCAACAACAGCCACGACAACAACAACAACAACAACAACAACAACAACAACAACAACAACAACAACAACAACAACAACAACAACAACAACAACAACAACAACAACAACAACAACAACAACAACAACAACGACGACGACGACAACAACAACAACAATATCAACAACAACAACAGCAACAACAACAATAGCAACTACAACGGCGACAGTAACAACAACAAGCACAACAACAGCAACAACAACAGCAACAACAACAACAACAACAACAACAACAACAACAACAACAACAACAACAACAACAACAACAACAACAACAACAACAACAATAATAACAACTTTCACAACAGCGGCCACTTTATCAACGACTAAGACAATAACCAGTCCACTAGAAACTTCAGCAGTAACTATTACAACCCTGACAGCAAATATAGCAGCCATAATTACGACAGCAGCAGCAAAAACAAAAATAGCAGCCACATCGATCAAACAAATAACTTCAACCGAAATATTGGCTATAACAACAACAACAACAACAACAACACCAACAACAACAACAACAACAACAACAACAACAACAACAACAACAACAACAACAACAACAACAACAACAACAATAACAACACCAACAACAACAACAACAACAACAACAACAACAACAACAACAACAACAACAACAACAACAACAACAACAACAACAACAACAACAACAACAACAACAACAACAACACCAACAACAACAACAACAACAACAACAACAACAACAACAACAACAACAACAACAACAACAACAACAACAACAATACCAAAAACAGCAACTGCTGTGAAAACAACTGTAATGATGACAACCGTATCTAATACAGCAACAGAATTGTTGTCCGTGACAGCAACAGCCTATGCGACAATTTTCACAAAAACTACATCTAATGTGAAGACAGAAGCAGTAACAACATCACTAACGACACAATCAACAACAACATCAGCAGCAACATGGCGCATGACAACCACACTAAAAGTGCCCATCATGACTTCATCACAAGCTAAGATACCATCTTCTGTTGCCACAACATCACAAGCAACCATGACAATAATAGTTTTGACAACACTAGAAACAACAGTGATTGTAACAACAAGATCGAACTCAACAAAATCCGCTGCAGGAAATCCAAGTGTCGCGACCAAACGTCCACGGCAGCGCTTTGAAGCATCAAAAATGTTGACAGCAGCTATAATGTTGACAAAACCGATAAATGTTGTAGCAAGAACATCAATAGCAACCACTAAAACACGTTCAACTTCAACGGCAACAATGATTTTTACTTTGGACTCTAATAAGGATAAAAAAGACTCGAAAACAATTGATACAATGTCATCATCAGATATGGAAATATCTGAAATAACTGAAACGGAAAACAGTAAAGTAACTCAACCATCTATATCGTCCATTGTTCTGACAACTAGACCTTTTGCATCAGCTACAAATGGCGGAAAGAGCGAAAATACAAAACTATCAAAAACACCTTATATAACAAAAGCTAATCAAAAAATGGAACATATTACCATCATAGCAGTCAAGACAGCATCTATGAAGGATGAAAATGTGCCGTCAATAGAAGACACAACGTTGAAAAACTCCATGTCGTTTAGTACAGAAACAGAAATTACACGACAAAGAAGGTTTTAGTTTTAGTTTTAGTTTTAGTAAGCATAAGGTGCATATGTTAATTATTGTTAATCCAAATTGTTACGCATTGTTAGTACGCATGGCATTTTTTAACCAAACACATAATATATCAAAAACAAAATAAAAAATGCAAAAATATGTGGATCAATTTAATTTATCAGCAAAAAACAAAATGAATAATAAAAATTAGGGACTATGGGTCTTGGTTTGCTGTTTTTGAAATTTTTGACGCGGCAATGGGGCTGTTTCATTTCAGTTTGAAAATGTTTTTAAGGTTAAAATACAAAACTAGTTTTTCAGTTATTTTTTAGAGTTGGTTCGGACGCAACAACGCCAACTATAACAATAAATCGTACAACTACTAAAGTAATTAGAAAGCAAGACGGTGAGCGATTAGTACTGTTGTCAGCGAATAGTAGGTCGCGAACAGTAGTACTGTTAGCGTTAATAGTTGTGAGCGAACAGTATATTTGTACTGTTGTCAGCTTTCTACAAGCAAAAGTTTGATTCATGTTGTTAAAGAATAAAATTTGAAATTTAAAAACTCAAGGACTTTGAATGTGTAGAGTTTAATTTTTTATTCAGTTTCAAAGTTTCGATTGATAACTATTTAGTTAGGTCTTTGGAGCATTTTTTTTTAATATTGCGGCATAATTTTTCTGTCAATATCTTAAATTAGTAGTTTCTCGTACTCAAATTTTCAAGTCATTTTTTTTTAAATTGATGACCGTTTTGGTTGAGAAATAATATAAAAAACAAACAAACCAAAATAAAGTTTTGGGTCTTATCGTCAGCTATAACATATTAAACAGTTATAAACAACAAAATAACAAAAAAACATGAAACAGCCGCCATATTTTACAGCATGGAACTAAAGTACGAAAGACAGAAAGGCTCTTATTTGTTAAAAAGCTGCGTTGTAGTTTATTGAACTGTTATATTCAATTTTTAGGCATGATGTCTAACTTAGCACAAGGACAACTGAACTTGATGAACGCAGTGGCTTCAGAAACGGAGGATACTTTGAAGAATGTGGTCTTTGTTGCTAAAGATGTTTTTGTGCAATGCACAGCATTTAAAAAGCCTTGCAATCCCGATGCGTACGTATAGGAAATTGTATACACATTATTCAAATAGGAAATTTGTCGCTTTTTGTAACTAAATTTAGTTTCAGGATTAAGGTTATGGATAAAGCCAAGGTTCTTAAACATATGCATTGTGTTCAATTTTATACTTATACTATTTATATTTTTGAGAATCTGCTGGGTTTATTGTATACCTGACGATCAAAAACAGATTTGACTAGTTTGATGCTTCAAGTGTTTCCATTTTCCGTGTGTATTTTTTCCTGTAGTCACACACCTGTATTAAGTTACTACTTAATCAGCATCTAATTAATTTTTTAATGAACTAAATAAATACTATTGGTATACAGGCGATTGCCAGCAACAAAAGCGAGTCTCATTATGTCTTATAACATAACATTACTTCTTTTTTCTTCTTATGTTTTATGTGTTTGTGTCTTTTGCAATTTAGCGTATTCAGAAATATATTGAACAGCATGTACGGAAATTGTTTTTCCTTTGACATCCGCGCCAAAAATATTCGTCAAGTGGGAATCGATAACGGTAATTTTGTTTCCTTATTCTAAACTTTACATAGTTTGTCGGTTTTTTTATTTTATTAGTACATATTTTAGTAAAATTTATAACACGTCAAGTCGCAACTTATGTTGTGAATGAGAATTAGGGCCTATGAGACTCGGGGGCTGTGGTGTAGTGGCAGCATTCTTGTCTTCGAAGCAAGCGGGCCGGGTTCGATTCCCGGCGCCTCCATTTCTTTCATTCTTTCTAAATTGGGGCATCCTCATTCTAGTCAACACTTATGGTTTCAATTTGGCCATATAAATACGTTTATTTTAAATGGTGCTATGCTGCAGCGAAATTTAAAGGTGTACCGTTAAATTGCAGTTTTGATTAAGTTTGATTACAATTATTTGAATTTGATTATTTGAAATCTGTTCAAACTACAAAACCAATCAATTTTATGACAAGACATAAATTAATATTTTGTATTTTAGGACTCAAATTTCTACTGAAAGCCAATCTCAGTGAATATTTGCAAACCAGCCAATACGTGGGATTTCGTTTGCAAGTTCACAACCCCAAGATTTTCCCGTTCCCCGATACTTTTGGCACAGGAGTCCTCACGAAAACAGTGACATACGTAGCCATTCAATATGTAAGTGACCCGATATTGTTGAATAGAAAGAATGGAAGAAATGGAGGCGCCGGGAATCGAACCCGGGCCGCCTGCTTCGAAGTCAAGCATGCTACCACTACACCACAGCCCCCGAGTCTCATACGCCCTAATTCTCATTTACAACATTATAGCTTTTTATAGCCTTTTTTAGCATACAGATGTTAAAACTACTTCAAGACTTAAAGTTTTTTCTATTTTAAGACTACTTTGTTTATGATGTTGATGTGTTTTTTGCACTGAATTAAGAAGCGCCAGTACCTGATACATTATGTAAATAATTGTTTTCATTTTATACAATAATATAATTTTTATTCGTTAATTAAATTTTTTATTTTAATTGCCGTCCAAACTTTAAGGGGTGGGTTGGGATCCCATTTTTTCAGTGCAGCACTAATTACGAGAACACTCAGTGTCGTAATTTCTAAATAAAAAAACTAATTTGTAAGAGGCAGTCAACAACATTAAAAATAGTTTGTAAAAAGTTGAAAATAGTTTGAAAGTTTGAAAATAGTTTAAAAAGTAGTATCTTTACTTTATGGGACCTAACTGTTCCACGCTTTCATGACAACATGATTTAAATGTACGTCTTAATTTTTTGAGCTCCCACGTTGTTTTGAGTAACTTATAGTTAGGAATATAATAGATTAGTTAAGGGAAGATTAAAACGGTTTTGCGACAATTATAAATAGATGTGAGTCGGTTTATTTTCCGCATTCCTTTTTTTATTAATTTCTAATACTTTAATTACTCCACTTATAAGCTTAGTGTGTCACTTAGAGTTTCTGACAACTTCTAACTTCAACAATTGTTGCGTCATGAAAATATGAAAATTATGTACATTTTTTAGACTTTAGTATATTTTTATTTCCTCACACTTCCAAATTTTTCGTTATCTGTTTTTTTGGTAATGCATTAAAGCGTGTCTAAGTGCTATTCGCTATTTCATTGTTAGACTTTAATTATATTTTTCTGACTAACTATGCTACTTACTGATTTCATAACGTATCATTAATTCTTAACTTTTAGGAACTATACTTTAGCGCTTCATAGCATTATATAGTCACTGTTAGCGCTTTATAGTAACTTTTAATGTAAGCTGTCGTTTGAAGATAAAACACTAATTACGTTTAAGCTTACATAGCGTACAAGAACCTACTCAATTTGAATTGTTTGACTGTTTTTGACATGTTTGATACTATGTATAAGTTTCGTCCTCATAAAATTCACTATCAATCATGACTCTGTCCTGTTTGCTTATTGTGTTCCTGTGCTCAAGCTTGGTAAGCGCTAGCTTGCTAGATCCGATAAAAGTTTTGGCCAGAAGAATTGGACGTTCAAGGTTCGTGGTCAAACCGGCAGCCTCACAACCCATGCTTCCGCCCAAGAAACCAGACCGAGACCCAATCCGAATTGTGCTGCAATACATGGTCTAACACAGTAAATCACAGTGTAACATTGTATGTTGTTATACTTTGAAGGTATGTATTATTTGATGGCAAATATTAATGTCTCATGCCCAATTGAAAATCAATCATGGAGTCACAAAAATATACATAAAAAATAAAAAATATTTATCAATGACAGTTTTTTACTTTATTATATTGGTGTGCCTTATGTGCCTTATGTAAGGTTTAATAAATAAGAAAAAGAACCTACTGGAGGCTAATGGCGTAATAAGCCAATATGTGAAATCCAAAATCGTTCACCAAAATGTGAAAGGTTTGGTAAGCGTTGTACTAAAACTATTAGGGTGGATTTCACAAAGGTGGTTTTACTAAACCATTGGTTTTACGTAAGTTTTGCATGATTATTACTTAATTTCATTACGAATTGCCTGATTCGTTACGAATTTAGTAGATTTTCTTGAACCATTGGTTTAGCTCAGCTGAAATTTCAGCGGAACAAACTCCTGGGGCCCGTTGCACAAAAAAGTATCAGTTATCAGTTATTAGTTATCAGTTATCAGTAAAAATTTATCAGTTATCAGTGTAGCGTTGCACAATGTTTATCAGTTATCAGTTATCAGTATCAGTCTTGCACAAGAACACTGATAACTGATAACTGATAAATTATCAGTAAACCGTAAAAAACGTAGAAATTAGCGTTAATTTAACTGTTTTTCTAAAATTTTCTTCGTCATATTCATTTTTCTTATGAGCATTGATTTAGAAGCATATATTTTCTCATTTGAATCAATTTTTGTACCCTTATACAAAGACAATGCTGTGTGGCTGGCACACTGCGTGAAACACACTGGAACACTGAATAAGTTTTCATCCCTAAAATGGGACCAAAGTATAAAGCATTTAAGCAAAAAGCGGCAAAATTTCAAGAAAATTCATTAAAACATCGTTTACATACATCAAAGTAACTATAGTTGCTTGAAAATGCTAATAAATAAAATTTATTAGTGAACGAACACTGATAAAAACTTGGCAAAAATTAGCAGTTATCAGTTATCAGTGTTTGTGCAACAAAAACTAATAATTCACTGATAAATGGAAAATTTTACCGATAACTGATAACTGATAAATGATAATTATCAGTAAATTTTGTGCAACACTGATAATTGATAACTGATAACTAATAACTGATAACTGATAATCAGTTATCAGTAAAAACCGTACAGTGCAGTTTACTGAAAGTTACTGATAACTGATAATTAATCAGTTATCAGTGTTTGATGCAACGGGGACCTGCTCTGCTGCAGGTTTGAAATTTCAACTGAGATAAACCAACGGTTTGAGAAACTTTTAAAAATTCGTAACGAATCAGACAATATTTTGCAATGAATTTATGTGCAAATTATGCAAAACGTACGTAAAACCAATGGTTTAGTAAAACCAGCTTTGTGAGCTCCACTCTTAGTTTTTGTGAAGCGCTTACCAAAACTAGGAAGTTTTTGTACGTTATACCACAGCTACAAGTTTGCTCAGAGCTCCTTTACCATTAGTTTTGAGTAATGGTCATGGCACAAGCCTCCACATTTGTTTAGTTTTAGTTATAGTTTGGTAAAATTTCATTTTCAGTTAAGTTTTAGTTATGGTTGGGATAATGCGAAAGATCAGTTTTTACAATTAGTTTTAGTTTTAGTTATGGTATACCAGAACAACATTACTGAGCAGCCACAGCATCACCGCTGTGTCAATGGCACTTCTGTATTGATAATATCTTACGTACTAAGAATGGTGCAGGTTTTTTAGTTTTCAGTAAAATTGGCATATTAAAAAATGTACAAATAAATCTTGTCATTTGCTCAAAATGAGGCTTGATTTAAAAGGGTAATTGAGTTTATAGGTGTTTTTAGAAATGGCATAGCTCAGCTTCAAGTCACAAGCGGTCTTTTGGATAAATTAAAACTATTTTTTGCTTAAATGCTTTGTGTTGACAGTCAAGTCTTGGTCTCTCTTTTAGGTCAAGTATTTAAAAAAAGTCTTCTAAAACTCACATCGTTTTACAAAAAGTTTGCGTCACAGCTCCGAATTATACAATTATCTGTTGGAGCTAAAAGTTGGTAAACTTTTAGACAGGTCTAAAATCTCCAGGCATCTCTTCACTTTTTTATGTAATTACAAGTCGGTTCACAGAGAAAATCGCTTAAAGACAAAAGCAGCGAAAAGTTAACGTAGTTTTTTGGAAAACAAAATGCCGTAAAAAAACCACAGGTGAAATTTTGAACAAAATTGAGAAACATGCTTGCGGATTTTGATCCTTATATATATGTGTCAAAAAAACAGGCTCAAGCAGTATCCGCAACTTCAGTTATGAGGGCGAAAAGTTTACATTTAAATCACAAATACCTTGAAACTACTACCTTAGGTGGTGACTACCTTAAGTGGTGTGTTGTTGGATTTGAACTTACCCTTTTTTGTATAAGACTTATTTTGGTAATAAATCGCCACGTAAAAAGCTGAACTGCGATATAAGCAGTTGGTAATCGGAATTATCGACCTGTAAGTGGTGTCGTTGACATCGTATCGAAATTTGATGACTCAGAGGAGACACCCAAAATTGCACCGAAAATACTACATTATTCATATTTTATAACAAGTATTAATCATGTATAGACGATTTCAAGAATTGAGAATTCAGAATGACAAAACACGCAATTTCTACTGGCCTAATATGCTGTTAGCTCCCGTAGGGCCTTTTTCTACTTATTAAACCTTGTATTAGGCACACCACAAAAACAAGTCTAAAAGTGTACCTAATAGAAAGCGTACTTTCATTCGCTCGACTTTCAATTGCTCGACCTTCATTTGCTCGACAAGACTTTAATAAATTTCCAAAACAGCCAATGTTTACATTAGTTTGCGATTGCTCGACTTTTGGATGATCGTCAGCCCTTTAGTTGGACCCCTACTGTCTGTCTTATAATCCTAGTGTCTTCGAATGCTCGACAAATTTCGCGTAACAAAACTCCATTCAAGTGTGCCGCTGACTTTGAAATCAAATTTATGACATTAATTGGGCAAAAAAGTTGAAACTAAAGAAAAACTGAAGGGTAACTTCAACTTGAACTTAATTTAAAAAACCCTTACTTTAACTTTATATTAAAGTTATTTTAACAGTCATATAAAAGTGATTGATTTTTAACTTATTTTGAATTTACATTACTTGAATTTCTGCCACAGCCTCACTTTAATTTTAACTGAAAATGGTTCAACTTTTCGCCCTAACTTTACAGCCAACTGTGACTTGAAGGAAATACGTGGGGTCTTTTGACAAGCAGGGCGGAATACCCCCACCCCAAAATTGGGGATTGCAAATTCACTTGCAAGAGTTTTAATTTTTGCAAATAAACACGTGATTGGAGTATTGTTACGTTAAATTTGTCGAGCATTCGAAGACACTAGGATTATACAGACAGACAATAGGGGTCCAATTAAAGGGTTGACGATCATCCGAAAGTCGAGCAATCGCAAACTATTGTAAACATAGGCCGTTTTGCAAATTCATTTAATTTTTGTAGAGCAAATGAAAGTCGAGCAATTGAAAGTCGAGCGAATTAATGCTCACCTTAATAAAAATATAAATAATTTGCGACTTTATGACTTTATTTTTTGGACATTGAGCGAGAAACAATCATCTTCAACGTACTTTAAAAGTATAACAATATACAGTGTTATCAAGAGTACATAATAGCGTCTCACTCTATGTAGAAGAAGAGTGAGACACTCTCCAGAATGCCTGTGTTCTAGCACAGGCAGATGCGTTGGTCGTTTTCAGGCTACATGTTGACATTCTATGCAACATGTGACTGGCCAATCAGAAGCGAGCTTCTATTCTCTGATTGTCAGACGCCTGTGCACGTGCTCCAATCATAAAACGGGATAAGGATAAAGGTTAATAACTCATTATTTATTCATACTCTGCTTGTAAAAACATTAAAAAAGGTTTGCAAATACCTCTAAGGATATTTTGGCAAACTTTCAGCGAAATAGATTGAGAAACTTTGAAGAAATTCAGAAAAGTTTATATCTCAAAAAGTTTCTCAATCAATTTCGCTGAAAGTTTGCCAAAATATCCCTAGAGGTATTTACAAACCTTTTTTTAATGTTTTTGCAAGCAGACTATGCATAAATAATGAGTTAGTAAGCTTTTATCCCTATCTTAATGCTTATCAACGCATCAGCGATTATATACTAAAGTGTGTTACGCAGGGAATCTACGCGCTGATTGGCAGGCGCATGTTGCATAGAATGTCAACATGTAGCCTGAAAACGACCAGCGCATCTGCCTGTGCTAGAACACAGGCAGGCTGGAGAGTGTCTCACTCTTCTTCTATATAGAGTGAAGAGCTATTATGTACTCTTGGTGTTATTTACATACTGATTTACAGTGTTAGATAATATACTGCAGCACAATTCGGATTGGGTCTCGGTCTGGTTTCTTGGGCGGACGCTTGAGTTGTGAGGCTGGTATGACCACGAACTTTGAACGTACAATTCTTCTGGCCAAAACCTTTATCGGATCCAGCAAGACAGCGCTTACCAAACTTGAGCACAGGAACACAATAAGCAAACGGGATAGAGTCATAATTGATAGTGCATTTTTGCCGAAAAACTTTCTTATATAATGTTAAATGTCAAAAACATCAGGCATTTCACTTAGCATTTATGTAATTGATATTAATCGCGTTTCAAATTTTGACTTGAGTAAAAGTCACTATAATGTGTGCGAAACAATTTGCCATATCAAATTGAGCTTTTAGTGTTTAAACAATAAAATCCCGTTTTCGAAAATGCCAGCTTATCATAAAAAAGTTCCTATAATACGCGCGTTTAACAGTAAATAATTAATGATGGACATTTTATGAAATAAACAACTAGTTAGGCGTAATTATTAAAATGGCATGTTCAAAGCGGAACAAAGTAAATGTTAATGCAATACAATAACAAATTGTTATGCAAATATGAAATCAGTGACAGTTTAAGAAGCTTATATCTTAAGCAATTAAAAACTATTAAGTTGTATATTTTTGATGATGCAACAGTTAAAAAGTTAATCTAAGTGACTCAATAATCTCACAATCGGTGAGTCATAATCTCATAAACTATTCACTCCATTCAAGTCTTTGCTTCAGACTAAAATATTCCGTCTTTCTACACCCAAGGATCCGTGCATAGAGAAATCTCAAATGAAAGACTCTTACATAAAATGGACATACTCTGAAGAGGTTAGTTCAAAAATAACATGAATAATTACAAATGTTAATCAGTTATTAACTAACTAAAACTAACTTACTTAATTACCTGCTTAAATAAGGAGTGTTATGTTGTAAAACTATGTATATGTAAAACTATGTAAAACCAACCAACATTACTCGCGACAGACAGGAGTCTAAGTCACGTGATTCCGGAGTCAAAACATATTTAAAATTCATAGATTGACTGATGCAGGTTTCATGGACTGTCTCTAAGACTTCGACCACAGCTTGTGGTTTTGTGCGGCACGACACAACCACTGCTGCACATTATCACAGGCTGCGGTTGTAGCCATTGGACGTTTTGCTACAGTGCCACATCTGCAACAAGTTGACTAGTGCTACACGGGCTTCACTTGTATCACAGTCAGCTTGCTGCCGTTCTGCCGCTGGTTTCAGCTACATTGAATTTCAGTCAACGGTTTGTTACCTCGGTTATGACCGGCTTTCATCACCGGGTGTTCAAACCGTCACTGTTTTCGCAACTTTGCAAATAACATGCAGCGCTGACTGTGGAATCAAGTGACTTTGACTGCAGAGTCTGTAGCAAGTAATTTTTGAGTAAGTTCTTACAGTACTTTTTAAACATCTTTCAGTAATCAGTTTTTTGTGTAAGTTCCAAATAAAACTGTGGTTACACCATAAATTACGTCCCCGTACGGAATGGTCGAACAAGTGTAAACTAGACGCACAAGACTTGTTTTTAATTCGTAACGTCTGACCAAAAAAAATGTTGAATACTGAGAAAAAAGTAACGTGATTGTAGCAGTTGCTCTGTACTGTTGATGGCTGAAATTTGTTCTGTGAAACTGGAACCACCACGAACCACGAACAAACGACTGTTCTTTATTAGCAAAGCAAGCAAGACTGACTCGCGTTCGGTAGCGCAGAACCAGTAAGGCAAAATACAGTCAAAACAAAAAAATTTACGGCAAAACAACAAGGAATAAAATAGTAATTCAAAAGGTCAACCGCAAAGCTCTTAATAAATTCAACTTCTAGGGTCAAGGGTCGCAAGCTAAGAATGTATACAGTTAAGCTTCGAATAGCCGATATACGTAAGTAGGTACATAAGATAGTTAAAGGGTTAAGAAGTCACAGTTCTTTTCGTAATAAAATCACCTGGTCTGTTTAGTCTCAGTGTTCAATGTATTTTGTTCAAACTTAACTGCTAATAACAACTACTTAACACTTAACACTTACTACTTAGTGATCTATATTCGTTTTTTAGCTTTGCCTCCGCCGTTGCACGCATCAGTATTTTTTACACATTTGCTTCTGCCGAGACTCCGTGACCGATCTGAGATCCGATCCTGCTGCTCAACGATTCCCCGTTTGCCGGTTTGACGGTATTAGTGCCGGATTTAATAGATTTAACAGATTAGATGGATTAAACGGAGGAAGGAGTAGTGGAGAATTAGGGCCGATGACAGTTAGGGGCTGTGGAGTAGTGGTTTAGCAGCACTCTTGTCACAGGAGCGAGCGGTTCGGGTACGATTCCTAGTGCCTACACTTTTCACTTCTTTAAACTGGCGTTTTCTCCTGCTATTAACAGAGTGACATATCATCATGTTAGACGGATCATCATCATAAAGCGTCATTTTGAGTCAAATCTGAATCTGCCTAAGCGGCAAGTTTCCCATGTATCACGGTTTTTTTAGATGCCTTGGAAAAACGGCAAAGCGGCTATAGCCAGTAATTATACACGGATTTGCCTAAAACAGCCGGCAATAGCTGAGGCAATTTTCAGCACATATTGCCGATTAGACTGTTTCGCCGCGGCTATAGCTCGCCGTGGCTATTTTGGCTGTTTTCAAATGGCCAAGTTTTGACTGAAGAAACGTGGCTATAGCCAGACTATGGCTATTTTCGAAATCAAGTAGGGACCCCCTAGAAGTGGCGATTCGGCTATAGCCGCCAATAGCCGTTTCAAATACAGTGTTTTGTCTAAAATAGCCGGCTATAGCTGCTGCCAGCAGTGGCTATTTTTCCACCTCTGCTGATTTGCCACAGACATAGCTCGCCGTGGCTATTTTGGCTATTTTCAATTGGCCAAGTTTTGACTGAAGAAACGTGGCTATAGCCAGACTATGGCTATTTTCGAAATCAAGTAGGGACCCCCTAGAAGTGGCGATTCGGCTATAGCCGCCAATAGCCGATGCAAATACACTGTTTTGTCTGAAATAGACGGCTATAGCTCTATTTTTGGATTTCCAAAACGAAAAAAATGAAGAATGCTTAATTCAGATGACTTAGTGGAATCGAACCACCAACCTTATGGTTACGAAGCGACCGCTCTATCGCTATCCACCAAGTCATCAGAATATTGCTAATAATTGCAGGTTTCGAACAAACGACGAAACTTGCTTCAATCGGGCACAGTAAAAATGTTTTCTGTTGAGCAATAAGTCAATCATAGAAAAAGGGAAAAAATAATTGTTTACACATAGGGACCGTGTTGTTACTTCACCCGTAACTCTTTTAGCATAACACTAATGAGTGTAAAAGTGTAATTGATCTTGATCTACTATAGATAGTTTATTGATAGACTTTCAGGCAGCTCAATGGGGAGGCAGTTTGAACTGGTAATCGATCGGTTGACAGTTCGATTCTGACAGGCCACACCACTTTTTTCAATATGTAGCATTGATGCTGGAACACCGCCCCAAGCCGGCAATAGCAATAGCTATAATCGGACATTAACAGCTATTTCTAGTCAAAACAGCTATAGCGCCGATAGCCGGTTCTCGAGACGTTGTTTTTTAGTCTTCCCAGGACTGGCTATAGCCGAGCTATAGCCTGACTATACCGGCTATTCCTAGTCAAAACGCGGCTATAGCGTTAATAGCCGATTAACAGGGCGAGCTTGGCAGATTAGTAGCCAAGTAGTCAGCCTCAGTCGGGTCGCTGGGTGATTTGATGACTTTTAAAGTGACCAAGAGTACCTATCGATGTATCAGACATGTTTTTTGTACTTTATCACACATACGACAGGCGTACAAAGGCCATTTGAAATCAGCAGCAGGATATAGGGGTACAACAAGCCCAACCTGCGGCAAAACCTTCAGTAAGTATTAAGAATAATGTTCAAGTATGCTGACCAGAGGTCAGCTAAAACCTGTTGTGCAGCAGATACTTATCTGATTGAAAAATGTGTATGCAAAAGTTCAATGCGTTTTTATGCAATCTTACAATAAGTTGTTTATGCAAAAACTGGAAAGAGTTTTAATTATCTAACAACAAATTATGTAGGAATGGGTTGTTTTGATGAGTGAGAAGTGTATTCATTCTTTCATGCCAAAAAATGACTACAGTTCGCAGGAATAATCTTACCTTTCTTTTGTTATTTTGTTTCTCTTTTCTGCAGAATAAATGAAGTTATTTTGTAATTTTATGAAAAAATAACATAAGATGCTGCCAACAAAATTATCTGGTCAAATGTTGGTACTATCAGCAATGTGACACACGCGCACTATGTGACACACATGAACTAAACAAACGCACATTGACATTTTTCCAGCTTACAGTGTAACTTTTGCACTAGACACTGATGTGACGCTCGCGCAGTAGCTCTAATATGCGAAGCAAACTAACGCACAGACGTACATTGCACTACAAGCCCAGTGTATTCCGCCAGAAATCAAAATTAGAGACCTGTTGTGCTGTGGCACAATAGGAAAAAAGTATGTCTAGATACGAAGGGGTGGAAATGAAGGTTCCGCTAACTCTTTCTGAGGGGGCGTAAAGGTTAAGGATGGTCTATTAAGTAAACAAAGGGTGAAAACAAGGTCTTGCCGCTAATTCTATGTGAGAGAAGTATAAAGGTGCAAAAGTAGTTTGTCAAGGTAACGAGGGGTGAATTACAAGCTAGCCGCTATTTCTGTCTTCGGGGTGTATTAAAAGTCGTGATACATGGGGATGTGACCGTTTCAAAAAATAATATCGTAATAATAATTGTCGTAATAATTATTGTAATAACATAACTATGTAGGCAACTTTACACGAAGCTAACTTTCATAAACATTTATATTTAATTACAATTAATCACAGTTAATTGGTGGGTATTTGTTTTGATTAATTACGCACTTGGAATTCTGTATACAATCAAATAATAAATATCAACGACTAAATGGAAGCGAACTAAAGTAAGAGAAGAAATATGTAAAAGAAAAAAGAAAACCATATTCCATATAGTTTCAGATCATTGCTACGTTGAGGCGGCAAAGTACCTGGACCAAAATTGTAGCTGTCCTAGACCTTGCCAGTCAGTTTTTAAGTTGATTGTTGAATTATTTTTTTAATTTTTTATCCGTTTTGTTGTTATTAGTTTTGACTCCGTTTTGTTATTAATTGTTTTCTGGTTAACACATCGTCCGTTTAGCCTGTGAAGAAATGGTCTTAATTTTCATGTATCACCAACTGAATAACACAATAGCGCTTTTAATTGCAGCTAAGGCAAAACTAGGGTCCCCCTTGCCATGCGGTTATAGGACGAATGGACACACCCCCTCACGACAACAACATCATAGGGTGAATATTGTCCCTATTCTTGTGTCCTTGAAAAACAAGGCCAGAAATCTACACTAATATAATTTGCATAATATGTACGTTTCAGTGAAATCGAATATAAAGTGGTTTCAACAAGTACGGCTCTGAGAAACGTAAGTATTTTTTGTGACGGGATAAATAAATGAAGGCGAGCAGAATAAATAAGTGAACCGAGCTAAATAAATAAAATGAGCTTCAAGCTAGCAAGCTAGGTAGTCAGAGTCACCCTGGAAGGTTCTCTAAAAAACTTCTAAAGATATTCTTTCCTAATTAATATCTGCAGTATAATTATACTGTCATACCTAAGGGTCTTATCCAAAATTGGATTTATTGGATTAGATTTAACTTTATTTCGTCAATAACGCAGCGTCAGTTAAAAGTAATTTACTGAAACTTGGCACACGCTGAGATATTATATGTATTATGTAAGCCATGTAGAGCGAAATTTCTGCCGGCTATTTTTAGTTTGTGCTGTGTTATTAGAAAAATTAATTTAAATTTAATCCTATAAATCCAATTTTGGATAAGGCCGTAAGGCAACAGGTTATGACTGATGAAAAAGCCATGCTCAAGTGTTGTCAGTATTGTATTATTCTTATCTGTCGTTTGCTCTGCTAAGATTTGAGTCTCTTGAGCACCAGTAACAATGCTTACAATCAGAAATTTATTGCTCAAGGAATTAGAGTCTCTGTGTTTTAAAAATGTTTTAAAAATGAGCTAATTGTTGTTTTTTCTTTTATGATTCACTGAACTACGCCAGCTGTTCAAAGTGAGTTTCTTTTGAAACATTTAATAACTGAATAAATTATATATTAAATCATGTTTAATTCATATAGCTTTTAAACTATGTATAACAAGTTCTTCTGCTGAGTTGGATGTTTTTACATTGTGAGGCCTGAGTGTCAATATTCCAAAGGAAATATAAAACGCGGCCACAATTTGCGGAAAAATGATCTTAAATACCTATTTCTGCACACATGAACTGCTGAGTAGCTCCAAAGTCTTTCAAACAACAACGAAAAAGAGAATTGTAGACAAGTTTTTGAAGTAAAAAATATTGAGCTTTTTCAAAAAAGTCTCACCGAGACTTGAACTCGTAACACAGGACTCAGAATCCTGAATGCTAACCACTTCACTGTGAGACTTCTGAAAAGAACACGTTAACTTCGACTCTCAAAAGTTCGGCTAGCCCTGTTCGGCTGCGTTCGCTGTGTAGATGGACAATAGTACCAGATTTCATATTGACTACAAATTAGATAATGCATTCAATTCATAATCAATAGATTCATTCGAATGCAGTTCATTAGCTATTATGTAGTTTTTCAGCTCAAGAAAAAAACTACTAGATATTGTTGGTATTAGTATTGATAATGTCTGTTACATACTATTGATTGCAGCTATGTAGTACACAACGTGTATATATTTTATTAGGTATATATAATTCCAAATTTTTGTCAGCTCGGTTGGCTCAAATGGTAGTGTGCTTAGCACCTACTGAGCATCCGATTGCTGATCCGAAGGTCGGTTGATCGATTCTGTCTCGAAGCTGCATATTTTGCATTCTGTGGCAGCAGTAGGTAGGTCTTGAGAGTTCCCCATGTTGTTATTTGCATGGCGCAACAGCGAGGTACCTCCCCTTCTAGTGTTAATTAACACTAGAAATTTGACCTACCCAGTTTAACGTAGGAATCTGAGATTAAGAATATAGTGTATACGCGGCCCAGGGGCCGCGTAAAAAATATATTTCGCTCATGAAAGCTTAGGTATAACATAATTTATGTATAACGCTCAGCTCAAAAGATTTTATTAATCACTCAAATACTCAAGTTTTGAGGGAGTAAATATATATATTAACTGTTGATTTTTAATTTAACCAACTGTTTTAATCTACCTATCACGTTGTAGCCAGGGATTTTTTGAAAAAAAATTTGTTTGAGAAAATTTTACTGACATACGCCATACCATACGCTAACGTATAAAGCAAAAAAGCTATTATAGCTATTATAACTAGGCATGGGCAAGTTTAAACGGTTTGAACCGTATAAACGCGTTTAAACGTTTAAACGGTTTGGAACCGTTTAAGCGTTTACGGGTTCAAAAAACGCGGTTTTCGAACCGTTTACCGTTTAGTACGTTTAAACGTTTAAACGCGGTTAAACGTTTAGACGTTTAAACGTTTAACCGCGTTTAAACGTTTAAACGTTTAAACGTGTAAACGCGGTTAAACGTTTAAACGTTTAAACGTTCAAACGCTTACATGTATAATCGTTTAAACATTTAAACGCGTTTAAACGCTCACTTGTTTAACCGTTTAAACGTTTAAACGCGTTTAAACGCTCACTTGTTTCACCGTTTAAACGTTTAAACGCGTTTAAACGCTCACTTGTTTTACTGTTTAAACGTTTAAACGCTTAAACGCGGTTAAACGTTTAAACATTTAAACGTTTAAACGCGTTTAAACGTTTAAACGTTTAAACGTTTAAACGCGTTTACGTTTAAACGTTTAAACGGTCAAAAAACGTTTACAACCGGAAAACGCGTTTAAACGTTTAAACGCGTTTGTCATCTGTAAACGCGAGCGTTTAAACGTTTACAGATTTTTGTAAACGTGCCCATGCCTAATTATAACCGTCATATTTCTGCTTGAATGTGATGGCTTTTAATGTGATGCCTAATTACCTGCAATCTCTGTATATGATATCGATTCGCAAATCAAATGTAGATGTGATTTTAAACAAGTTTGAAATAAACTATCGTCACCCACTGATGCATGCTAAGGCATAAGTCCTATATCCGACACTTTTCTAGAAATCCGGCACCGTTATTTACAAACAGCGGCGTAAGATGGTATAATGGCCCTGCGGGAATGAAGCGACGCTTGGAGCTTGTTATTTACGTTCATCTAACGAAAGTGGTGACGGATTTTTAGTAAACTGGCGGACATAGGATTTCGGCCTGTATTAATACTTTTTTTTAATAGAAATTTAATTTTTAATTTTAATTTATTTATTTATTTATTTATTTATTTATTTTTCAGGTGCTCGTTTGCCCTTGTGTATGTCTACCTTAGTGCTCCTTTTTATGAAGAGCTTGTTGAGTATTTAGTGACCACTGTGAGTTGCGTTTAAAATTTTAATATTTAATGAGAATCGTCTATGTCCGGTTTAAACTGGTCCTGAACAGAGTCGAAAACTAACTACGTAAAGGACCTATTCCTTTACCGGATCAAACGGATTAGACCTATTCTAGTCCGAGGTTTAGTACTAAAATATCGGACTAAAGTACTGAACTAGTAAAAATAAAGTCAGTGGCTTAATTTTAGCCCGAACCCGTTCCTAACCTATGACTGGACCAACCGGATTTAACTTGCACGCTCAACATTAGCTAAGGGCCTATTCCTTTTCCGGATTAAACGGACTGCACTTAAGTCCGAGGTTTTGGAATGGCAAATCAGGTGAAACGGACTAAACGAGTTAAACTAAGTCAGCGGCTTAATTTTAGTCTGACCCCATTCCAAAACCACCACTGGACTAAACGGACTCAACATGCACGCTTAACATTAGCGTGCATTGTTAAATCCGTTTAGTTCGATTAAAAAGCAGCGCGCTAAAAATTAAATCTGTTTAATCCGAGGGATTTGCAATGGCATTTTTAGCATAACTTTTCTTAGGACTAAACGAAATTATTTGTAGTCCTATTAAAATTAATACTTTAATCCTGTAAAGCAATAGGCCCTAACGAACGAAACTAACTAAAAACAGAAAACCTTATTTTCAGCCACAAGCCCTCTTCAACAAGATTTCCAGCCTGCTCGTGCTGTGGACCAGTCAAACTATGATTTCCATGTTCAATGCGGGGACTATATTTTTATTTTACTGTTTGAAATGGCTGTATAAAATGAAATATAAAGAATAAACTATTGTATAATGGTTTGGCTTAGCATAACCTAGAGAAAGTATCTAGAAAGAAAGTTTTTATTAAATCTGTGATCAGAAATATAATTCAATGCGCGAAAAACTTTAACCAACTAACATTAAGACACGTTCTCACTCAGAATCGAGCTTTTTCGAGATAGCTTTCGCAGTCGAAAAAATCGACTTTCTCCGATCGGGCTCAAATTTTGTCCAAACATTGTAGCACATAACTTTGGGAAATACGAACTTTCAAAAATTGACTTTTCGAGTGAAAAATCGATGTCTGAGTTAATATTTGGAATTCTTTATAAAAATTTATCCAAGCAAGTTTGGATGATGAAAAGATTGTCCTAGGTGTAAAATAAGTTGAAAAATTCAAATCTGAAGTTATTTTTGCTGTAGACTGCAAAAAATGCAAAGATTTTGGCCATTATTTCAAAAAATTCCATTTTCGCTAAAACACATTTTGCCCCCAAACTATACCCGGAACCCCCACGTCCGTAAATGTTAAAACGGAATCTAAGACGTTTTTATAAGCTCTAAAACATGTCAAAAAATTAGCAAAATCGAATAATCCTCCGGGGGTCAAAAATGCCAAAAACTGAAATTTTGCATGTACTGGCTGGTGACTACCTCTGACTTAAAAGTCCTGTTTGGACAGTAATAAACTGCTTTTATGCACCAAATTGCCAATGTATGTGCGTACCATAGACCCAGGTATAATACCATATGGTTAGTTTCATTGGTGAATGTATGTATCTGATACAGTAATTAAGTTAAGTTTTGTCAGTCAACTTAGCTCGTGCAATAAAAACACAAAAAGCTTATTATTTTGGTCAATATTTCTGTTTGTATCATTTGTACCGATAAATTTATTACAAATAATTAAATGTCTTTATGACCCTTAAATTATACCTAAAAATTAGCCAAGTCGATTAATCCTTTGTGTGTCAAAAATGGCAGCAACAATAACTCATGCGTTTTTGCGTTTCTGACTAATGACAACAAGTCCAAGCAAAAATCAAGTCATGAATATACTTTTTTAGTCCAATTATTATATAATTAAATAAACCATATTTTTTATTAACATTAATTTTATTTTCACTTTACATGGTAGCATATGATGCTTGAAAATTATTACTGTGACACTAGTTTTCACAATAAACCAGGGTTTTTTTTTCAAAACGGCCAATGCTCAATTTGTGCTCATTTTTAAATTTCGATGCTCATTTTTAAGGTCGAATGCTCAAAATTTTTTTAACGTTTTTTCGCCGTGTTGCATTGTCAAAACATTACACCAAAACGTATGCAGTCTTTTGCTTACAAATTCTCCTTTGTCAACCGGAGAAAGGGGGGGGGGGCTACACCATTTTTTTAAAAGGACAATTTATGGGGGTTAAGGCCGATCTGGGGTGACGTAAACTATTTTAACGGGAAGGACTGTTCCCGCAAAAAAATTGGGGGATGACCATTCGATTTCTTGTAATAGGTTAAAATGCACTTCTTCGCAGTTTTAATACTAAATCGCAGTACTATCTTTTTCGCAGTTTTAATACTAAATTCGCGGTAGAACCGCAAAAGCTACATCTTTGCGGGGAACTGGATTACTGGAGGCAGCAGCCCCAGTAAAAAAAAATGGAGACTTTTTCATTTTTTTGGCCAAATTTAGTGAACTGGAGACGTAGCAAAAATTTTTTCCGAAAGGAAAATTAAAACAAAAGATTGGAACGCCAAATGGGACAGTGTGTTACACAAATAAATGCAGCATAGCAATGGCGTACCCAGAAAAAAATTTAGTGGGGAGGGGGAATGATTTTACGATTTTTTGTAATGGGTTAAATGCACTTTTTAGCAATTTTAACACTCATAAAACGCGTTACAAACACAAGATTACTAATCCACAAGGCTGCATTGGTCTTGGGGCAGCAGCCCCCAGAAAAAAAAATTGGGGAAATTTTTGATTCTTCGGCCAAATTTAGTCAATTGGAGACGTATCAGAAAATTTTTCCGGCCGGACCATGAGAAAAACCAAAGGACACAAGGTTACAGGGGTCTGGGGGCGGCAGCCCCCAGAAAAAATTGGAGATTTTTCAATTTTTAGACCGAATTTGGTCAACTGGAGACGTATCAGCAATTCCTTCTGGCTACGTCTTTGGGCAATACCAGCAATGCTCAGTTGATGCTCATTTTTATTTTTCAATGCTCATTTTTATGTTCCAATGCTCAAATGAGCACAAATTTGAGCAAAAAAAAACCGTGCAATAAACACCTAAATTTGGTATCCAAGTGTCTGCAGCAACTGATATTCATGAGTCCAATTGTGTTTCACAAGGATTTGCAAGTTTATATATGCGTGTGCTACTACAATAAATACCCTGTGACTGTTGTGAGGGCATATAAGCACTTGCTTTCCTCGTCTACCAAGGGAACCTAGTATTGAGTCTGAAATCTTGTTCATAACTTTTTGTTTAAAAAAACTGAATTTTGTTTGCTTTACGTATATCATCTTATTTTGTTTTTATGTTTGAATTCACTCAATAAAAAACAAAGGAAAAAGTATTTTCCCAAAATTTTTCATGTTATGATTGATTGATTTGTTACCAAAAGACAAAAACAGACCATTACCAGCATAAAATCCAAAAAAATAGACATACTATGCTAATACGAAACAATGTATAAAATTGTTTGTATGTAATCGGTGATACTACAGCCACGTTCGAATAATCACAAAGTATTTTTTTAACAGAACAAGCTCGTCTGCTGAGTGAGAAGGTTACCTACTGATTGAGTACTGATCATGACTTTGGAGTGTCTATATTCCGCAGGAAATATTGAACGCGGCCATAACCGCGCATTTGAGCTAGGTTTTTTGCAAAGTTGTGAAGCATTAAAAAAATTAGCGTCATTTTTGGATGAAAGGCGAGTTCCTGTTTATGTTCAGTTCTGTTTGTACCTAACTACAGTGGCCAGTGCGCATCGCGCATGTACTGATGTCTCAAAAGTGTGAACCTACTAATAAATTTTCGTTCACTAAATTTCATTAAATCTGGTTTACTAAGTTCATTAAAGATTTCATGTTAGCTGCCCGACTGGCCAGTTTAACTAAGCACCGATCTTATTCAAATGGTAGTGGCTTTAATTAGGGCGGAGCCTATTTCAAATTATACTAAATGATTGGCTGATGAAATTACGTCACTCAAAATGCTGCTTTCTAATTGGTTAATGAAAATTTGAAAGTGTATTCGGGACAAAAAACGTTTAAGTGGCGGTCATCTGCAGGTCACGTGACGGAGACTCAGCCCATTTTCAAAACCCAAAATCCAAATTTTCACATTTGGCGCTTACAAAGCACTGCAGATGTCCGGTTTAAGTCAGGTTTTTGCCCCGCAAATTTCAGTACGTATATAAACTCATAAAAATGAAAACAAGAGGTAATAATAGTGACACTAAAATAAAAAAATGAGATCATGCGACGATGAAAAAAGTTAGAAAATTGTGAAGGGATGAAGCGTGCATTACTTTCGACAGTTTTCTTTGATGACAGCCTTGTTTTGAACTTACTTTACTACACATAACGTTATGTTTTTTTACTGTTCAATATCATAAGTGGTTTATTTTTTATCATATCTTGTATGATTTTTGATATAAGCCTGTGCGCTACGTTGAAGCACAAAATTTGCAAAACAGCTATTTCAGAATGGGAAGTTTCGGCCGTGGCAAAAAATTCAGTTTATATAGGTGCAGTGTAAACTGTACAGTTGCATAATTATTTTCAGATTGTTTATTTCTCTTTCTCCATACCCACTGTTTTAGTGTTTACTGTTTTGTGTTATAATTTGGTCTGTTTTCTAGAATTTGATCTGTGTTTTGTATTTAGTGAAGTTAATACAAGGGTCCACGTGTGTAAAACTCGACTTATAACCTTTTTAATTCGCTCTAATGCTGATAATTTTACACTGCTAAATAATCACAACTGTTCACCATCATAAAAAGTATTCAAAAATTGCTAGCAATTGTTATAAACGTTTTTTATTGATAACTAGTCCACAAAGCCCCCTCCAAAACAAAACGAGAACTCAGTAGTTTCTTATTGGTTGATTTAAAACTGGTCTGATGCTTATTGGTTAATACGAAAACGGTTATCTGCAACTTGATGTTGATTGGCCAGTACTTTGTTTCTGATTGGCCGGAAGAACACAATTTTTGCCCCGGATTGAAGTCACGTGACAATCATCTCTACAATATCCAGCAGCAAAAAACGGCCAAGTAGCGGTCAAGCGACATTTTTTGAATGTGTTGTTTGGCTATCATGAAAATTCCAGCAGTAAAAGACCTATTTAATAAAAACCTTCCACTTTCGTTGTGCTATAAAAGCCAAAGAGCGGTGGAAAAAAACTGCCGTTTAATAGAAACTGGGACCTCTGCTAAAGTTGATGTTGTACGTTACAGTGTGTTTCGGTGCAAAAATTTGCTGTTGTATCTCATAGTCTGATAATTGAACTTTTTTCTCAATAAAAGGTTTCAACTGCCAGGTTATCGTACTCGTCTTTACAACGTTTCAAAAGCAGTGTATTGTGTCTCGGGGCAAAAAACGCTTGTTTATATCTTCATCATATGCTAAAACCGCTCATATGACTTTGAGGCCTTATAACTCAGGAAAGGTTGCGAATTTGTTAAAATTTTTGGGGTCTGAAGAAGAACCGTTCTAGCTACGTCCACACTAAATTTGACCCCAAAATCTTGAAAAAAATGACCTCTCAACGTTTTTCGTCATTTCCCAAAAGTTAGGTTTTTGTCGGTTGTATGGTTCTTGAAACGGGCG
>JASANF010020487.1:0-15932 GCA_030248245.1 Trissonchulus sp. WLG1_4 | reverse complement strand
CTTAAAAGGAATGCAGCTAAGGAACTGTGTCAAAAATATTTATACGTTTAACCGTATATACAATTTTCAATTCGTATTTTCAAAACGTATATACGATTTTCAAATCGCATTGTCACTTTTTCTATGTTGTCCGTAAAGTGTGTAGGGCAATATGCTGTAAGTATCACGTTACTATGCTAGTGCTAGTGCCTGCATTTGTGTTTTATCACATCACATACGCCTGGCGCAACATGAAGTTAGAAAGCCTAGGCCTAACCACTTGTGAGCTATGTATACGTGAATCAATGAGTAACCCTATTTTAAATCTGAAAAAATTCGTATATACGATTTAAAAATCGTATATACGAATTCAATTTATACACTTGAAAACGTATTGAAATTTGGCGTATATCCGAAATATTTTTGACACGGTTCCTAAGTAAAAGGAGTTATGGTTGCTGAGTGGAAACTATTACTAGCTCTTTAAGTGATAGCCACTTTTAAGTATTGTCACGTTTTTCATGTAGTTGATATGTATAGTAATTTCTGGCTTGGAATATTTACTGTGCCGCGTTATATATTCGTAGAATATCCTCAGCACTGCAAGCATGTCCCTATAAGTCTGTCTAAAATTAGTATAACTTTACTCGCAAAACGTGCTTGTTTTACACAATAGAGCATGTGGCATCGGTAAATAGTCTGCGATTGCAACACGCCGTTTGTGTCGTTTGCAGTTTGGCAACTCAGGAATAGAAAATTTCTCGTTTTAGAAAAAGAAAAACAAAAGCATGAAAATTGAAAAGACTTTAAATAAAAAATTAAATTTGAAAGTGAACTAATTTTGAAAGTTATCAAGAATCGGAAAGAGGTGTATAAGGAAAAAATTTACACCAAAATTTTGTCAGACATAGTAAGAGGCTGCGGTTGCTGCAGCAATTACATAGCTTACACAAAGCTGGTTACCTTATTATCAGACCTATCATAGTTTGCAATGCACAACGCTGGCCTTCTTTAATCTACACTTGTTCGACGCTCATTTATGCTTGGACTAAAGCAGATTTAGATAGTAATTTGACCATTGGCCATTGGTGGTCTTTTTCGTGGTTTGTAGACATGAAACATTAATAAACAATTATATCAGTTATTTAAAATAAGTATAGCCAGTAGTAATTGCTAATAAAGAACGAAGGCATAAGACAAAAGAATACTTTCTTCGAATATGTGATTTTCGTTTTTGGTCAATTTATGCTGCGTTCTTCAAAATGACAGATTTAAAAAATCCAACGTAAATTAAACAAAAAAGTATGAAATTTTAAGACATGATACAACTAATTATTTACAGTTTGAGCTATAGATTGCTATGGCAATATACTCGTAGTTATAGCTATTGACAAAGATTGAGACAAAGAACAAAAAACAAAATCATAGACAAAGACAAGCGAAAATGAAAACTTTTAATTAGTCAAGGGTTAGAAGGCAGCAGGCCCGTAAAACGTGCTCAAAGTCAGAGGTACTTAGTTTGCAGCGTTTAATAGTTTCAACCAAAAGTGATTGTCAATAAAAGATACTTCCACTTACAAAACAATTAAGTCCAGGAAGTTAATTAGAGAGCCACCTTAAACAAATAGCTATGTATAACGGAACTGTAATTTAACCGGGTAAGAGAGCTGGTGTAGTAGAAATTTAGGCATTTATTCCTTCAAGTACGGACACGGAGTGCAGTGAAGATGTTACACAAAAACAAGGTTTTCTCCAAAAAATTGTGAAATTCCGGAAAAAAATTAACACTTTAAAATAATTTTGGCAAAAAATTAAACATACCTAGCGCTGCAACTTGTGTACCGTTATGAAGTATCGAGCTGTATCAGTATCACGCAAACTCAGCCACGACAGTAATTGTGAAAAGAATATTTGTGCCTGTGAAAGACCTTAGGTCCTCGAGAAATATTTTGGTTTACTATGTACTCACCGTACACTCACAGATTGTTGATCCCCCACCCCCAGTCCTGAAATTGTAATTCATTGAACAGATTTGCATAATTAGTGCCTTGAAGTAGTAGCTATGTACAGTACTCCTATAAACTTTTGCAAACATTTGAAGCTGTTCTAAAATTAGAAGTGTATTGTTCTTTAACAATAAAAGTGTTCTATTTGTTTTCATGATTAATGATTTTAGCTTGTGCTTCGTCTCGAAATCAGGGTGATTAACTGTAAGTCAATGCATAGAAAGAAAGTCGACACATACATTTCTGTCTATTCATGCTAGAGCAGTTTAGATTCTGGGGTATACTCTATTATCTTTCCTAGACATTCTAGTATTTATTCAGATGTCTACTACAGTTTGTCGTGAAATCTTTTTTGTTTCTTATACATGTGATTGGAAATAACGGCAGTTTTTTTCAAAAATTGTAAGCTAACGCACAATAATTGTAAGTAACTGAAACTAAAACTCCCGCATCAGTCCTATGTATACAAAAACTGTAAACAGAATTTCAATACTATCATTAAGCTGGGTGAAATGAGAAACAGGTTTGTTTTGTGGGTTCCCTCACGAGTACCCTCATCAACATTTATATACTAAAGTGTGTTGCGCAGAGAATCGACGCGCTGATTGGCCAGATACAGTACCGATCAGAATTAACTACCTATGATGCTGCAGTCAGCGTCACTGATCGAGCCTTAGCGGCACTGACTGCAGTCACTGCATTGACGTCACAGGTCCAATAAATTGGACTTGTTTACTGAATTTTTATAAGTGACTCCGGAGTCAGAGTCAGTGACTCCGGAATCACGCTCACATTAGTCATACCAGACTGCCGAACCAATTTCTTTACGGTGTGTAATGTGTACGTACGTATATGTACAAACGTACATGCCGAAACGTACAACAGAAACTGGGCTTTTCTGCAAGCCAGTCCAACTAACTTTTTATAATGACGTAAAATTTATAGTTTCAAACTTACTTAATGAATGTAAGTTTCTTAATGAATGTAAGTTACTTAATGAATGTACTTACTTACGCAATGCAAGTTGAATTGTCAAAATAATAATATCGGCATGCAATTAGTAGAACTAAACAAAACATTAAACTTGTAATATTGTATTAATTTTAATACATTACATATACTTTAAGTTTACAAAGTATGTTCTCTATTTTACAACAATTCTTACAATTTGCAGCTATGATTTGAATGTAAGCAATCGTATTATGCTGATAGTACACAATATATTGCATTAAATAATGTTTGAATTATTATACATTTTGTTCCCTTACAGTTAAAAAGTCAGACTTGCACGTTACAGTAAGCTTACAAACACAGTTTCTGCTGGCGGCACTTTTGTACATATACGTACACATTACAGAACCTAAAGAAACTGGTTCGGCTGTCTGGCATGACTAATGTGAGCGTGATTCCGGAGTCACTGACTCTGACTCCGGAGTCACTTATTAAAATTCAGTAAACATGTCCGATTTATTGGACCTGTGACGTCAATGCAGTGACTGCAGTCAGTGACGCTATGGCTCAATCAGTGACGCTGACTCCAGCATCATAGGTAGTTAATTCTGATCGGTACTGTACATGTTCAAATAAACTTACACATATTGGTCAGAAACGACGAGCGCATCTGCATGTGCTAGAGCACAGACAGACTGGAGAGTGTCCCACTGTTCTTCTGTAAGAGCGAGACACCACCATATACTCTTGATATTATGTATGTAAACTCTACACAAAGTCGAACGTAACGAAATCACCATCAGAACATATGTAATTATCTCGTGTTATTTTCACGTGCTCGCATATAAGCGTTATTAGTCGATTTTCATTTTTACGCGGCCCCTAGGGTCGCGTATATACTATATTCAGATTCTCAAATTTGTACGTAGGCTAATTGTAGATTTTCTGATGCGATAGGTTAGGTCGCTTTCATTGAGCAAATTTTGAAAGACAGAAAGCAGAACTTGTTCAAATAAAAACAGTGAGCCCGGGGTGTTTCGAACCACCAACCTTCTGATTTCAAATCAGATACTCAGTACATACTAGACGCTCTACCATGTGAGCTAACCGGGCCTGATTCAAAAGATGTTGTTATTCCAGGCTTACGTAATGTTATTACTCTGTCCTGTAATGAAATTATCACGTGTCTGTTGATTTTAATTTGCACTGAAATATTTTTTGCCTAAATTTATACACTGCTAGTCTGGTATTAGATAGATCATCTTAATTATTTCAAATTCTTCGCATTGTGGCTCGTTAGTCTAGTGGATTAATGCTCACTCAGGGTGCGACAAGTCCCGGGTTCGGTTCCCGGACGAACACGCCATTTTTTTTGCATAATAAAACTGTTATCTCTATGTAAATTACAGTTATAATAAAATTAAGTTGTTAAATAATATTATTAAACTACTTTTATTGACCGGCAACTCAGCAACCGATCTGTGAAATTAAACTTCTAATTTTTAAAAATTTTCAAGCTTTTTCAAAAATATTGATGCTCCGGCGTCATCAAATAGTTTTTTACTCAACAGACGAGTTTGTTCATTTTAATAAGTAAGTAATTACAGTTCATCAGTAATCAGTAAGGCTTCGGAGCTACTCAGCATTAAATGTGTGCAGAAATTTTAATTGAACAATAATTTTATTTTACAAATAATGGCCGCGTTTAATATTTCCTCTGGAATATTGGCACTCGGGCCTCACGCAATAAACACTCTTCACTCAGCAGAATAGCTTGTTTCTTTTAGACCTACATATCCTAAAAATGAGCAACAACACCAACAGCAGCAGTGGAGGTCTCAGCACTGGTTTTCTAGTTGCTTTCAACAGCTTTTATGCCATCGAAGGATTAGCCCAACTGATTGGAAACGGCCTGATTATTCTTGCTATCGCTATTTACCAGCCACTGCGCAGGAAAGAATACTGTTTGCCAATGGCGCTAGCAATAGCCGATGGACTATTCGGGCTGGCTTTGTTGCTGTCTGGAAGTCATAGGCTGAATGTGCTACGAACCGGTGAATTCTACACTGTTGTTCCCAAAACCTACTGTGCTGTGATACCGCACACTGCTGCGTTTGTGATCTCTGAAATTGCTATTCCCACAATGCTAGTGTTAGTGTCGATTGATCGTTTGATTGCTTGTGCAAGCATCTCGTTGTATTCTAAGATAACGGCGGAAAAAATTGTGTGTCTGTGTGTGTTTGTTTATTGCTGTTGTATTGGGGTTTTTTGTGTAAACTTGTTGGACGTGTTTTTTAACTTAAAATCTGAGAATGCAATGAAGGTGTGTTATCTCTCGCACGGTACGACACGTTCTGTATTATCAAACCTAAACGAATATAGGTTTTACATGGGTATCGCTAGTGTTTTGATTTACTGTTTTGCACTTTTAAATTTGCACGTGTACAATTTCGATCGAAATTTAACTGACGTTTTGCGCAAAAACAAAGAATTACAAATAAAAGTCACCAAAACACTTTCTATTGTGATTGTTTGCACTTTTTTTCTATACCTTTTGCCTCTACTTAGCGCTAAATTTTTGTACATTTTCCCGCAGAAATACAAACTAGCTATTTTATACGGTTATACAATTGTAATTACCTTGAACTCTGTTAACAACTTATTTATTTATTACTTTAAAAACGCTGAATTTAAAACGGCAATTAGAGTTTTGCTGCGTATTGAAAAGCCATATGACGTTAATCCAAGCTTTGGGCTTACAAAAGTGAGCACACGACAAAAATCACACTTGAGTGGTTGAACACCACAGTACGGCTTAACCCTTTCATGCCCAATACCATACCATATCTGGGGCTATGCAACTTGACTAGTGTATTCTAGCGACGGTATTTTCGAACTGTTTTTATGCGGAATTGTAGGTTTTCGCATTTGGCGAAAAAAATTTGGCGCATAACGGTTAAGTCTACCAGAATTTTTTTGATGTTGCGTGCTTGTAATAGGCATCGAAAATCATCAAACTCTTTGAAAATAAAAAATTACTTAACTAAAGACAGAATAAACCGCCGCCAAAAAAGAGCCGCCAGACTGCACCACAGAAATCCAACCAGTGCAGTCTGGGCCCTGTTGCTCAACATTACAATTCTTACAATTGTAACAATTGTGAAATTTCACAAGCTTCACAATTGTTACAATTGTAAGATTTCACAAGCGTTACAATTGTTACAATTGTAACAATTGTAAGATTGGCCTATAAAATGTGCATATATAAATCCAATTGTGAAATAATTTGGGATTACAATTGTTACAATTGTAACAATTGTAATTGAAAAATCTCAAATTTAATTCAATTTATGCTTACAATTGTTACAATTGTAACAATTGTGAAAATTTTGGGTTGCGCAGCTACAATTCTTACAATTGTAGCAATTGTAAGTGTCTTCTTGTATGAAATTTACATGATCGGAGCTACAATTGTTACAATTGGGAAATTTCGCAAACGTTTGTGAAAATTTACAAACGTTTTTGAAAACTGATTGGCCGAAGTTAAAGCTGAATTACTCATGATATGGCTTGCTAAAAAACACAAAAATTAGTTCAAATTGTTAACAATAAACTGACAAATCTTTTTATATGAATAAAAAGTTACAATAATAAAGTAATACTTAAAAATATTGTCATTAAAAAAGACTGACGGAAGAAAAAACACTTGTAAAAAATCTTTCACAATTGTCACAAATCTGGATTTACAAATGTGTCTGCGCAACCCGATTTAGAACATTTGTTGGAAATAGAACAAAATTTCAAAAATTTTCACAATTGTTACAATTGTAACAATTGTGAAATTTCACAATTGTGAACAGCTTGGCATATGAAATATGCGTGAAAATGATTACAATTGTTACAATTGTAACAATTGTGAAATTTCACAATTGTTACAATTGTAAGTCTGCGCAACCGAATGCCACATACAATTGTTACAATTTTGTAGGTTTGTGCAATCGGGCCCTGAGTGCGCTGGCGGATAGCAAAAATCAATAAATTTTGTCGAATCAAGCTGCAGACTAGTTTTGGTATAACGCGCTTACCAAAACTCTGAGTTTTGGTAAGCGATCATATCAAAACTAGTTTTGGTATAGCAGGCTTATCAAAACTAGTTTCGTGTATCAAAACTAGTTTTGGTATAAGCCTAAATTTAGTTTAGTTTTAGTTATAATATACTGCTCTGATATTAGTTTAGTATTGATACAGTTATAATATAGTACTGTGAGTTTAGTTTAGTTTTTCTTATAGTTATAATATAGCTAATTTTACTTAGTTTCAGTATCACATACCAAAACTTAGTTAGAGTTTTAGTATACAAAACAACACTACTTATAACTAAAAAACGGTGCGCCCTAGACCCTTAATCGACTGATTATGTTTTGTTCACCATTCATTTCCCTATCGAATGGTAGTTTTGCGAAGGTTCTACGACGCACATAGCTCGAGCAATGTCCAAAAAATTAGAAGGTTTCAGAATGAGACTGTCTAGCGAGTGATACTCTGGACATTGAAGGGTCAAGGTGGCGATCTGAACAACTGACTTTGGGAAATAATTTTTTCAGTTACGTTTCTGGCTGGACTATTAGAAAAGTTGTTTAGAAGTGAATTAGTTTTCATTTGATATATATAACGTGTAGTTTTGTGGAACTCAATTGCTTGACCTGAATTCTGATATTCCAAAGTTTTACGATTGATTTCACAAGAAATGGTGTTGGTTACTGAACAGCAAACTTCAAGTCACCAACATGAACTATTTTTCTAATTTCAGTTTATTAGCTAAATATTAATAGAATAACATTTTTAAATCGATATCCAACAAGCGTTCAGTAAGCATCAAGTTTGCATTTAAAAGTACATTGTCCGGAGGCCATCGTAAACATGTTTGGCTGGCTAATATTTATTGGATTTTTTGTAAAATGTTTTGTTTTGTTTGTTTTTAAAACGTTAAATGTCAATGTGTGCTGAATATTTTCATTATTATCAGCCAAAATACTGCAAAAGAAGATTAAATTTTGCAGCCACTGAGTCCAGTATAACTACCAACATGCTTCTAGTAAAATGAAATTTCTGAAAATATTATAAATGTAAAGCTTCAGCAGAACATAGACTTGCTGTCCTGCACGTTTGAAACGTCATCTGAATTTAAAACCACGGTTTAACAAAATCTATAAAATTTGTAACAAACTCTATCACATAGTGGCATCCTTACAATTTTTAATCAACTAATTTGATTTTATTTTTATGAAATCGTATATCGACCTAAAATACGGTAGACCTGAGTTATTATAAAATAGAAAATGCTATTTTTAGTAATGTATATGCATAACATGTCTGTTAATGTAAATCTTTTTTTTACTTTTTGCTTATTATATTTTTGCTTACTTGTACTTTATGAAAAGCTGCACTATGAAAAACTTTGTTTGTGCGTTTATTTGTGACTGTAATGATTCTTTTATTGCGTGCAGTGATTTTTAGTTAGTAAAGTGTCCCACTCAAAAACTGAAAATTTCTGACAAGATATTGTTAAGTGGTTTGACTGATTAAGATTCGCAGTTTTGCAGTAAGATCAAATAAGCTCAGCTTTTGTCAGTCAGACAAACTTATACTGCATCAAGAGCACAGTCATTATTGATGAATAAAATCAATAAGATGTTGATAATGGTATCAACTAAGGTACGTAATATGTTACAAAGACTATGCAACAAGAAGTTTTGCAAAAAACTCAAAAATTTGGAAAACAAAAAGTAATCAGGCTACTAGCTGCACAAACTAAAGCTGGAAATGCACATTGGAGCAATTTAAAGGAATCTTAAACTTTTCGATTTTATGATTTTTCAAAAATTTTCGAGCATAACTGTAGTGGGAAGTATGCAGTAAAATGTGAAACTCTGGGTACAGGAGCACAAGTGCACTTGGGTATCACACATGCGCAACAAGTAACGGTTGTAGCATGGCGGCAACTGCACTCAGATATTGTGATGGCGCCGTTTGCCCGTCCGAGCATAGCGCAGCAGGCCAGCTGGCCCGCCATGGCCTGGTGGTTCGTCTGTCTAGCTAAGGTTAGAGCTGAAACGGTAAAACAGTTATAGTGGGGGGGGAGATCGGCGCCAGCCGATAAAAACCCCGGCTCAGCCGGGAAACCCAAGGATGACCGGGGGGGTCATCTAGTGCAGGTCGCTTGGTGCCGCCTCGCTTGCGACACATATCTGTCCTCACGGCCACACCGAGGACAGATCAGGGGAACGGCCCCGCAGGACCGCTCATGCCGTGCCCAGCAGTCCCGGCGGGCAAACTGTCGGCCACAGTTCGCACAGTTGAAGGTGAGCCCGCAGCGGTCATCGTGCCGGGCCCAGTTTCTTCCGGAAATAGACCGCCCGCACTTGTTGCAGATGACGTTGCCTGGGACATCGGGGTCGGGCCGGTTGCCTGATTGCCCCTCTGGACCAAGGGGGGGGCCGGCGGGTTCTGGCTGATGGGCGACCCCCGATTCCCTTCGTTCCCCGTGGGTGGCATTTATATGCCGGGAGATCGTTGCGTGAGACCTCCGCGTGACCCCACACACGGTGCACTGAAAAATGTCCGCCTCGCCCCGCCTGATCACCCGGAATAGAGACTGGTCAGGTGGCCCCAGGGGGGCCGGATGAGCCTGTCTTCCCTGACGGGCCTGGCGGGGCGGCCTGGGGGACCCAGCCTGAGGGGGCCCGATGGGGACCTGGTGGAGTGGCCCGGGGGACCCAGCCTGAGGGGCCTGAGGGGGCCGGTGGGGGACCTGGTGGAGTGGCCCGGGGGACCCAGCCTGAGGGGCCTGTGGGGGTCCGCGGGGGGCCTGGTGAAGTGGCCCAGGGGACCCAGCCTGATGGGGCCCATTGGGGACCTGGTGGAGTGGCCCGGGGGACCCAGCCTGAGGGGCCTGAGGGGGCCGGTGGGGGACCTGGTGGAGTGGCCCGGGGGACCCAGCCTGAGGGGGCCCATTGGGGACCTGGTGGAGTGGCCCGGGAGACCCAGCCTGAGGGGCCTGAGGGGGCCGGTGGGGGGCCTGGTGGTGTGGCCCGGGGGACCCAGCCTGAGGGGGCCCATTGGGGACCTGGTGGAGTGGCCCGGGGGACCCAGCCTGAGGGGCCTGAGGGGGCCGGTGGGGGACCTGGTGGAGTGGCCCGGGGGACCCAGCCTGAGGGGCCTGAGGGGGCCCACGGGGGGCCTGGTGGTGTGGCCCGGGGGACCCAGCCTGAGGTGGCCCAGTGGGGGTCTGTCGGCCCTGCGACGCTCGAATTCTGGCCGACCTGCGTGGGCCCCTGGGGCTGGCCAGGGAGGCCTGAGGGTACCCAGCGAGGGCCCGCTGTAGTGGCCCAGAGGACCCAGCCTGAGGGGGCCCGGGGGACCCAGCCTGAGGGGGCCCTGTGGGGGCCTGGTGAGCCCGAATTCTGGCCGACCTGCGGGGACTCTGACCGGCCTGCTGGCGTGGCCCGCGGGGGGCCTGAGGGGGCCGGTCGGCCCGGTGGGCCAGGTGGAGTGGCCCGGGGGACCCAGCCTGAGGGGGCCCGTTGGGGACCTGGTGGGGTGATCCGGGGGGGGCCTGATGGTGCGGCCCGAGGGGGGCCTGGTGGAGTGGCCCAGAGGGGGCCTGCTGGCGCGGCCCGCGGGGGGCCTGAGGGGGCCGGTCGGCCCGGTGGGCCAGCTGGAGTGGCCCAGGGGACCCAGCCTGAGAGGACCCAATGGGGACCTGGTGGAGTGGCCCAGGGGGGGCCTGATGGGGGCCCGGGGGGGGGGGGGGGGGGGGGGCTGGTGGGGGGCTGGGGTGGGGCGCGGCCCGCGGGGGGCCTGAGGGGGCCGGACGGCCCGGGGGGCCAGCTGGAGTGGCCCGGGGGACCCAGCCTGAGGGGACCCAGTGGGGGTCTGGTGGGATGGCCCAGGGGGGGCCTGCTGGCGTGGCCCGCGGGGGGCCTGAGGGGGCCGGTCGGCCCGGTGGGCCAGCTGGAGCGGCCCGGGGGACCCAGCCTGAGGGGACCCAGAGGGGGCCTGGTGGGATGGCCCAGGGGGGGCCTGATGGTGCGGCCCGAGGGGGGCCTGGTGGAGTGGCCCGAGGGGGGCCTGGTGGAGTGGCCCAGAGGGGGACCGCTGGCGCGGCCCGCGGGGGGCCTGAGGGGGCCGGACGGCCCGGGGGGCCAGCTGGAGTGGCCCGGGGGACCCAGCCTGAGGGGACCCAGTGGGGGTCTGGTGGAGTGGCCCAGGGGGGGCCTGATGGTGCGGCCCAGGGGGGGCCTGAGGGGGCCGGATGGCCCGTTGGGCCTGCTGGTGTGGCCCGGGGGGGGCCTGAGGGGGCCGGATGGCCTGGTGGGCCTGCTGGCGTGGCCCAGGGGGGGCCTGAGGGGGCCGGATGGCCCGTTGGGCCTGCTGGTGTGGCCCGGGAGGGGCCTGTGGGGGCCGGATGGCCTGGTGGGCCTGCTGGTGTGGCCCAGGGGGGGCCAGAGGCGCCATAGCCGGTTGGGGCTTCAGTTTGCAATACCGCCCCACGTGAATCTTCACCCCGTGCTCCGTGGCAAAGCTTTTGTGGCAGTAGGGGCAGGTCGCACTGTCCGCTGGGGCGGCGGTGGCGGTGTGGTTCCGACCCAGGTGCCGCTCCAGGAGCATCTGGGAGTCAAACTCCTCCCCACAGCCGGCCTCCGGACACTTGATTGGACCCCCGCGCGTCCGGGCAGGCGCCGCAAGTGCCATTCTGGCCGCACGCCAAACCCGCCGGTCCTGCGCCTGTAGAGGCCAGTTCTGAGGGCTGATTCCCGGCATAGCCCTAGCCACCTCGCCGAACCAGCCCGTGATTTTCTTCAGATCCCCCTGTCGCCCCTGGCCGCCGACCCCCTGCCGCCCGATCTGTGGATCCCGGCCCTGGACATGGCCGAACAACAGCTGATGCGGGATGCGGTAGCCGGGCATGCGGGCCAAGTGGCCCATGAAGCCAGCCGCACGCCGCTTCACAAGATCCCGGACGTCCGGCACCCCGAATTCCGCCCAGAGCTCCGTCTGGCGGACGTGCAGGCGCAGCCCCTTGATGGATTTCAAGCAGCCATACCAGAATTGCCGCAGGGCGCCCATCTGTCCGCGGGTCATGGTCTTGGCTTCGATTCCGTACAGCAGCACGGAGCCCACACATACCAGGAAAATACGGCCCTTCGTGCGGTTTGAGAGACCCGATCGCCACGCCCCACGTAGCCGACCAAAAGCCGCCGCCGCCCTTCCGATCCGTCGCTGGGTGTCAGTGGCGCAGCCAAACTGGGTGCCCCTCTCCACGCCGACCATCGAGCCCAGGTAGCAGAACTCGTCGGTCCTGCGCACTTCAGACCCCCGCAGCTCCAAGGTGAAGCCCTCTTCGCCCTCCGTGAGACCCATCCACTCCGTCTTCGTCAAGCTGATCTCACCGCCGAATCTCCGCACGCACTCGTCCAGAATCTCCGCGCATAGGCGGAATGAGTCACTGGTCCGGCTGAAGAGCGCTGTGTCGTCGGCGTACTCTAGGTCCGTCACGGTGCTGAGCTGGTTGGATGTCAGCCGTCTCTGCTTGGCCAGGGTCCGCAACTTCAGGTCCGACTTGTGGAGCACCCCCACGCCGAAGGTCGGGGCCGCCGCCCTGCACCGCGTCCGCCACAGGCCCATCACAAAGCTGAAATAAAAATTCCAGAGAGTCGGGCCGCAGCAGCAGCCCTGCCGCACCCCCGTGGACACCGAGAATCGCTCCCCTAGTCCCCCCTGAAACTGTACCCGCGCGCCGAACCCGTCGTGGAAGGCTTGGATCAGGGCCACCACGTTTGGAGGGATGCTGCACCGCCCCAGAAGAGCCCAGATGAGCTGCCGGTCACAGGAGTCGAAGGCTTTCTTCAGGTCCACGAACAGGATGTACAGGCGGTCCGTCGGGTTCTCGCCGGTGGCCGTGGTTGTCCCAAACTCCTCGATTATGCGCCGCAGGGTGAAGACGCAGTCCATCGTGCCCCGGTTGGCACGAAAGCCGTGCTGCTCCTCGCCCCAGACCGCCTCGCCCACCGCCTGCAAGCGCCAGTTCAGAAGGATGTTGACGGCCTTGGATAGCACTTCCAGCAAGACCACCCCTCGCCAATTGTCCAGCTGGTCGTAGGCACCCTTGTTCTTATATAGGGCCACGAGCACAGCATCCAACCATCCGCCCGGGAGCTCGGGGACCCTTCCGTCGTTGTTCCACAGATCTTGCACCAGCCGGTGCAGGAGGTCGGTCACCGCGGGCAGGCCCTTGACACACTCAGCCGGAACGCCTGACAGACCTTCCGCCTTTCCGTCCTTGAGCCGCTGGATCGCGAGCTCCACCTCCTCTCGCGTAGGCGCGTCCCAGTCCACCGCATTGGCGAACCACGGGAGCTCCTCCAGCACCGACCAATCGACATCCCGCGCGACGTTCAGGACTCCCTCGAAGTGCCTGGTCAGACTGTCTAGCTGCAGGCTGGCACTGTTGTTGTTGGCGCGGTACTTGAGTCCACCCCTGGGCAGTTCTTTAGCTAGCTCGGCAGTTTGCTGGTAGAAGCCCCGCAAATTCCTGTCTTCCCAGCTTCGCTCGATCGACTCAGCCTTCGCTAGGAACCAGCTCTCCTCCATCTCGCGCAGCCTACGCCGGATCCGTTGAGTGGTTTCCCGATAGCGCAGCCTGGAGCGAGCCGATGGTCTTGACTTGTAGAGGCCGAACTGACGCTGCCGCTCCTCCGCTAGCTGCCGGATCTCGGTCTGATTCTCGGCCATCCAAGACTTCTGCCCCTTCGGCTTTAGGCCGATCTGTTCCTCCGCACACTCCCGAATGGCCTGGGTCAGCCGGCTGATATCCGGCTCCTCAGTCTCAGTCTCGCGAATCCGCTGACTCACCGCTTGCTCATACCGGGCCCGCACCCCCGGGTCCTTTAGGGCGCTCACATTGATCTTGGGTGGCCTCTGAAGTGCGGCCGGGCGCGGGGGGTCAGTTTGCGCAGGCATCACGATCGGCCGCTGACGCAACCTCACTGCCAGCAACTTGTGGTCTGACCCCACATCCAGGCCCGGACGCGCACAGGTTAGCCGCACACACGCCGCGTACTCCTTCCGCACAATGGACACGTCTAGGGTGGCCGGGTAACCCCATCTGGGGTGGTGCCAAGTGGCCATACGGGAGACCGGAAGGCTGTTGTAACCGTTGGTGATTTGAAGACCCTCCGCCAAACAGAAGAGGATAAGCCTGGACCCCATATGGTTCCGCTGACCTGAAACCCCGTGTGGGCCAATCGTGTCCGCCAGATCGCCCTCGTGCGCCTGCCTCCGACCGATTCTGCTGTTTAGATCGCCCCCAAGCCAAAGGAAACTGCGCCGCGGGGTCTGCCTCAGAACATCCGACAGGGTCCGGAAGAAGTCGTCCACCTCACCGATCTGTGCCTTAGCCGTGGGGGCATAGGCTACCATCAGGAACCAGGGGGGCTCGCGGCCGGCAGAGCGAAGGCCCACAGCCATGACACGCCCCCCACCAGTGGAGAGGACCTGGGCCCCAACCGCCCGCCAGGCGGCCGACGCAGCCGGGCTCAGGAGGACAGCAACCCCACGAAACACCGCATCGCCCCTGTTGTCATACACTAGCGTCCACCCATCCTCTAGGTCCAAGGTCCCAGCCCCGGACAGCCGCGTCTCGCAAAGGCAAACAGCATAGTAGCCCTCGCGAACGGCCAGCTCCTTCAAAAACTGGACCTTCTCACCGGTATCCCGGCGAATCGACTGGACATTCACCGTCGCCAGCCGGACTTCCTTGGGCTTCCCGTCGGTGGCGCCACCAAACTGCATCAAACTCTTCGGCGCCACTAGACGAACCACAGGAGTCGCGCCCGGAAGGCCATTCCGAGCACGACCGTTGCACCGACGCCGCCCAACCGAGGGCCCATGAGGACCCCAAGCAGGGTTGGACTGGCGTTGAGCCGGTGCCACTGGGGTGATGGTCCCGGTTCGCCCACCCGCCTCCGGATGAGCCCCCCGATCCCTCAGCCGCCGTCTCCATTCCCTCCGCAGTTGCCTCCGGAGATCCCGTCGCCGGCGTTGCCACCACCGCCCTGCAGCCACCGTTGAGGCTGTCACCCCAGCATCACAGGTCCGGGCAGTCGGTTGTGTGTGGTGTGTTTTCTTTCTTTCTTTCTCCTGGGGGGCGGGTGTTTTTTTGTTGCGTGCGCCGTCGGTTTTGCCTTTGTTTGCCCTTTCGTTGAGGGTGTGCAAAATCTCTCTGTCTGCTTTTTTGGAAGTTAGGCGTTTAAGGGGGCGGCCTTATCGGCGTTTTGTGGCACGGTTATTCCCATGGGGGCCTCGTGGCGGTTTCTTTTACCACCCCCCCCCTTGCTTTAGGTGTCTTGTATTTCTTTTGCAACTCTGGCTGCAGTATAGGTTATGGAACTTTACTTTTATTTAGTAAGTTTATGATTATTATGATTTAGTAAGTTATTACTTATTAGATATTTCAACTAATAATTATTTATAATAAATATTCATTTAATCTAATATGTAATTTACTATGGATCCTAAACAGAACGCTTGTAATTACATACTTTTCAAAAACTTGAATCCAAACAAAAAGTGCAGGGCAGTTTTTTTCAATCCATTAGAACTTCCGTATCTAAAAGCCTCTTATTAAAATATTTCTGACCAGAGGTACAATATAACATTTAACATTAGGGAAAGCATTACACATCTATTTCTAATACAGTCCCATGAATTCCAATTTATTTTTCATTAGTTCATTTGAAAGTTTATTTTTAATTAAGTATTAAGTACGTTAATTTTCATTTATCAAACCTGATAATTAGTTACATTCCAGCCAAAACTGTTTAACTCACAGTTGAATAATCAAACTTTAAGCACCTGTCCTGACTCCTGACAAACTCAATTTTTTTTATATTTAGTTTCTATAAAGTAACTCTGTATGTTTGTGATTCATCAGAC
>JASANF010020486.1:0-15099 GCA_030248245.1 Trissonchulus sp. WLG1_4 | reverse complement strand
AATACAGCATTGTTTAGGTATCCACCAATCTGCACGCTTATGCGCTTTCCCGATTGCACGAAATTTCTTGCTGAACTTATTTCGCGACTTATTTAGCTAAAGTCGCCAGCAAGAAGTATGAAGAGCTCGCACTATAGTGGAAATTTTAAGAATCTGAACCGCGCTAAATTGGATCCAACTATGAATATGACACCAAAAGAAGACCGCTGATATTATTACTGTAAAATAGGTAAAGAACTAGTTGCCTATGTCGTCCCTGCAGTGTTAGGTAATGCCAGCATTTTGACTATGTCATTCTCGGGTAGATGAGGATTTGACAAAACCTACCAAAAACTCAAAAGTAGATTTTCTTGGCCTAGCATGCGGACGATGTAAAACAATACTTGCTTGACTTGTGTTGCATGTGCCACAAAGAAAAACCCTAAGACGTCCGCTAAAGAACCCCTTCACCTCTCTACCGGTGCCCGTCGGTACCGTTTGAGCGTGTCGCGGTTGATGTACTTGGACCATTTCCTCGTACAAAAAATCACAACCGCTGGATCATTGTATTTATTGACGCTTTCACCCGTTGGCCTGAAGTAGTCGCAACTAAAGATCACACCGCGCAAACTATCGCTCAAATTTTTGTTAATGAAATCGTGTGCCGCCATTCTGCACCAAAAACACTCTTATCAGATAGGGGTCAAGATTTTCTTTCAAATTTGGTGCAATCTATTTGCGATTTATTCAACACACGTAAGGTTAACACAACACCTTATTACCCTCAAACAAATGGGTTAGTTGAGCGTTATAACAAAACTCTCGCACACATGCTGTCAATGTATGCATCCACACGTCAGGACGATTGGGATATGTTATTCCGATGGTCACATTTGCATACAGAACTAGCATTAACGCCTCCACGCAAGAGACTCCATTTTTTCTCTTGTATGGCAGAAAGGCTGTCTACCCAATTGAACAAGCTATCGCATCAGACAGCTTGGTTACCAACCCGTACACACAATCCGCTGCAGATATCTTACGAACCGCTTGGGAACTTGCAGGGAATAAGATGCTACACGCCCAGTCTAAGCAAAAATTTTACTACGATCAAAAAGCTAAATCAACGCCATGGTGTAGCGGTGATTTAGTTTACATCTACACGCCCAGCTCAAAACCAAATCGTTCTCGCAAACTTCTGCACATGTGGCACGGCCCGTACCGCATATTGCATGTCCATCCTCCAACCGTACAAGTTACAGCACCACATAGCACGTCGCCTAAAAATAAAATTAAAATTGTACATATGAACCGCTTAAAAAAGTGTATTTTAAACACAAAACCAACGACAAGTAAACAGCACACCCCGAAACAGTTAGCACCACGCCCATTACGCAGCCACCCGTCTCAGTCCAAAATAGAGTGCCGGGCTTCTTTAAGCACTCATATAATCTTCGTTCACAAAAAAACCGGGGTGTGCAATGAAGTTTATACTATAAATGTATTTCAGGCGCCCGTCAATCAGCCACACGCACCGATCCATGAGGACAATTGGAAACGCGCCCATCGCAAGCCATGTGATGACGAGAGTGACGTTACTGACACAGCTGAAGAGTCATCCACTAGTGACACCGACAGTCGACGGTCATCCTTGTCGGGACGTCGAGTTGGTAGTGTCGTGTCGTATGTGTCGCCAAATAACTTTCAAGGGCAAGGTCAATTTAGCAATCAGGGCTATTCATCGCCAGTTGTCGTCGTTAACAGTGTCCACACGTTAGCACTTAGCTATCAACGAAACCTCGTACTCAATGGTACAGAATTTACATCTGCCAAACAGTTGTACGAATACATACATCTTGTGCAAGTCTGTGATGTAGACACCGCAAACACTCTGATAGCCGCACCATATGACAACGATCCAAACGCAATTAACAACGCACTCTTAGATATCCAAGACAACTCTGGCATCAACCTCTCCCCCCCCTGGCTGGGTTTTCGCACGCGACAATGTGTTGTTTTGCGTTCTCAACGAGTGTGCAAAACAGGATCAGTTGTTTGCGGCAGCCCTAACCAATCTTCCGAACTGTACTTTTGTCTCATCAGGCAAAAATCAGTATTGGAACAGCGGGCTTAGCAAAATCGAGTCAGCTAAAACCTCCAACTATCCTGGTCAAAATGTATACGGTAAAATGTTGAAGCAGTTGCAGCGCGCAAAAATTTCAAACATCTGGCCATTTGACCGCCCAAATCTTAATTTGAACACGTGGATCAGTGCTAAAACTATTCAAACTATTTTTAGCCGCACGTTTTGCCTAATCATCGACCCAATGCTGGCCGAAGTGGATACTGTGGAAGGTGGAACCGTCGTATTTGTGGAAGGAAGCATGCGAGACGCCATGGGAAGCCTTCCTCAGCTAGCGTTAGCTCAGTTCGAATACGTTGTTCTGTGCTTCATCAAAGACGCTCAGTTTTCTGCGGCCAAGTGTTATCAACAAGCTCTGCAGCTCGCTGAAAGTTTGCGTATTCACTGTCCGCGCTCGAAAATAGTTTGGTTCGCCCCATTACCCCAAAGACTCTTCTCAGCTCACGCAATCGACCGCTTATCTACGTCAATCCGCAGTGCCTGCAACAATTACCGAATCCGCTATGTCACCCCTCAGTTCTCACAGCCGCCTCGTTTAACAGATGCCCAGAATGACATCATTGCCAGCTTTTACTACCCAAACGAATACATGCTGAGGCCATCCGGAATACGGAAGGTCATCGCTCACTGGGAAAAAGCCATTCCTGCTCTTCGTTTGGCGACGGTACGATTGGGAGCCAAGCCCGAGGCCGATCAGTCCATCATCATTCGTCATCACTCCAGCCCACTGGAATGATTGCTGAACTCGTGTCCACTCATGCCTGATAAATTCCTAGTTTCCTTTTTATTATGATACCAGTTTGTGTATTATGCATTCTCCAAGTTATCAACTAGCACTTTAATTTTGAAATATGAACATGTATTCATCTACTTTATAGTACACATATACGTATATGCAATCGCTTTTCAGTTAGTCATGTCAAGTAACCGCTTGCCATTGTATTGTATTCTCGCAATTTACCATATAGTCACATCCTTTTTAGGAGGGGCGAGTGTGAAAGTGTGATTCCTATGTGTGTATTACCTAATGCGCGAATTTAGTTATTGTTATGTCTCCAAAACCGCGCGTATTATTTTATTTACCTTTTCTCACAAATCTTTTGTTTATGCTACCTGCTTGCATAATCTGCGAACCTATGCTAATTTGTGGTCTATAAAAGGCTTGTGTTCGTTTAATAAATGGAACGGTTTTCTTGCTTTAAATCTGCTCTTGTAACACTTGCATCAGTCTTCGCTATATGTGGCTGCTGGGCATAAACCTACGTATGTACGTACATAAGATAGGAACGACTCAGGTGACTCTGATTCCAGAGGCAGTGATGCTGACTCTTGAGTCAGTTGATAAAATTCAATGAGGCAGTCCAATTTTATAAACCTGCGACGTTAAAATGTTGCTTTTTTAAGGTAACCCCCCACTTGAGGCGGGTTTTCCCGCATCAGAGTCTAAGTCTAAATTCTACTCAAAATTTAATTTTAGTTTCGTATTTTCACACCGATACAGATACTATTTTCATACACGATACAGTTACATATACAGTTCGAATTTGGTATTTTAAATCAAATACATTGTTTTACATGTTTCAAAGTTTCAAGGGAGCTAGTGTGAGTACGATTCGGCCGCGGGATATAAATTGAGTTCCCTTCTGTGTGGCTTAGCTTATTATCCACCACGAATAACGAAACTGGGGTGGCACCGATTGAATGAGGGTTAGGTATTGAGGCACCGTGTATCGTTCAGGACTAGGTCTATTTTATTTGTTTTCTCCTGTTATAAATTCGTTTGTTATGTTTTTCTGAAATAAATTCCATTGTTTTGCACCAATAAATATTTATCTTTTAATTGTTGTACGCGTTTTTTGGAATTTACGGTCCTTGAAGGGTCTTGTATGTAGTTGTATTGGTGATTCCGTGCGTGTGCCCCTGATCCTACCGAGGGCTGATTTTGAACTAGTTGTGTCGATTTGCCCCGGCCGTCATGCGTTATTCTGTATTCCACTTGGACTCGGGGCACGGTCTATATCCCTTTTGAGCCCTCGCCTTTCCGGCCTAAATTCCAAGAGCGCAGTGGTTTGCAGCATAACATAAATGTGACTGCAGTCAGTGACGCTGACTCCAGCGTCATAGGCACATCATTCCGCTGGGTACTGTATATTATTATATAATATTATACTATATACTTTTATTTAGTCTAGTGCCTCAGCTACATACGTACATATAATATGCGCTAAGGTAACATGGGTCTGCGTAGGTCACATATTTTGCTGGCATTTCATTCAGCCGGACCGAGCGGTTTATTTTCAACACTGAAACTTATATCAGAATCACAATTTGTTTTTATGATTTTTTACTCTACTTTATGAGTCTAATAGCACACGGAAATAATTAAATATAATTAATAATTAGTATTATTTTATTAGTTCTCCTGCTTCCTGCTAGGTTTTATTTGTTTGCGTGAAATTATTTAATCAGCTTTCGACATTTTTATTATATAATTATTCCGATGCTAAGACCATCAAGTATTCTATATCTCGAAGGCGGTTGTAAAAGCTAAAAAGTTCTTTAAGTCTTGAGTCTGACTCTTATACCTATCACCATTCTGTTGTAGATGAGAAACAGGGCTTACAAGGCTTAGGTTTGTGATGTAGTGATTACAATTTTTCCTGCTGCGCCACAGCGCAACAGGCTTCTTTAGAATGAGGTGTCGGAAAAATATCGTGTAACTAAGTGAGTTATGTGTGTGCGTCTTTGCGTGTTTTCATATGTGTAATTGTGCGGGTGTGTGTGAATGTGAGTGTGTGTTTAAAATGTGTCTGCTATGTTCGTGTTGCTGGTCTGTTTACATGATATGTATGTATATTCGTAGCTACCAAGTACGTAAATACGTAAACAAAACTACTAGAACACACGTACATTTGACAAAAGCTCATTTACATATTTTGCATGATTGCCTAGATAAAATGGCAGGCCAGTTGTTACACTATTTTGTATAACTAAGTTAATAACGTCTCACATATTGCACTATTTGATTACAGCGTAAACTTGCCGTAAAATTTCGTTGTACACAGGTCTCACTTTGATATCCCATATTATTCATAGTCTCATAGTAAACTTGCAGCAAAGTCTCAAATCACACAGGTCTCATTGCGATATGTTATCTCATAAAATTCACATACATACTCTCAAATACGGATCACAATTATGCAGTGTTATGACAAATACGGCTTTACTATATGTAAATGACAATAAGTGCATCTCATGAAATTGACTATCACTTTCGCCAAAGTAGAAAAAGTGATGTAACAGCTGATACATTGTTTACCAATAAGCAGTTGTGAGGGATTCGTAAATGACAGGTGGACTCAAGACGTACAAAAATTCTGAATGGTTAGTATGGGAACAGGATTGCAGTAAGCCATGTCACAGATCACAGATATATTACTGCAATTATTGCTGTGTATAGCATGGCGATTTTTCAATCTGGTTCAAACACGGTGTTTTTTAATTCTCATGGTACTGGCATGGTTATGCTTATTCTACAACTTTCACTGATATAGCGCATGCAGTTCAATACATGAGCAAAAGCAACAGCCAAGAAGAACATCAGCTTGAATTTTATTCAGGAGGATTTACAAGATGTGGTCGATAAATCTTTATCTGTGAAAGTATTCTTAAAGTAGATTTTCAGAAAGCGCGAAAAGAATTATTTGCTGACAATCTGACAAGACAAATGCTGGTTGGCTAAACAGTTAATCAGTAGCACAAATGATAATCAGGCAGAGACCTTAATTTTGGACATTCACATTTCACATGATTGGTATATTGACTATATATACACAATCAAAATACGTCAAATGGCAATATTCAATAATTCAACGCTGAAGGCACAAGTGTTTTTTCGTCAAAAATTTTGAGTCGTCTGATGCACATCCTAAAATGCAAATCTGCTGCGCAGCAGATTTTGGTTCACAGAGTGAAAATATAGGTTTGATATTGCCAGGCCCATTTTGCATTAGGCTTTGCTTGTTACATACGTCGACACGCGCGGTTCTTTCTTTCTTTCAAAACTGTGGTGTTTGTTTCGTGGCACCAATTGTACGTTCTATGTAATGCAATGTATTGCAAAGTAATGTTATGTCTGTACTCTGTAGTATGTGTTTCTTATGTTGAAAATATGAAATAATAATAATATGGGGCTGTGGTGTAGCGGTAAGCATTCTCGACGTCGACGCGAGCGGCCCAAGTTTGATTCCCGGCGCCATTCCATTTCGTTTTCTCTCAAGAAGTCGAATGTTCTCTTTCCGATTAGCATTTTAGATTCATCCGCGAGTTCTCTAAAGCTTCAGATCATATCATCAACCATGATAGCTTGATTCTTGACTCACAACTGTGTAGGCAAACTCACTTGTTTGATGCCTGGCTGAATTGTAATTACTGGCTTGGGCTGTTTATCACAATTCACCAGCTGCTTTGTAGCTCCATCATATTTCAGACACTCCTGAGGGAAATACAGAAATTAACTGTAGATTAACTCTAGCCGTTTGATTCTTTACCAACAGTTACTGTTGTAACCTTATAACTGTTCTTTATTAGCCAAACCCTTGGTCAAGTATGCTTGTCAAGTGTCAAATTTTAGTATTGTACAAAAAATATTACGATGCTATGCTTTAGGCAGGCCTCCGGGTCTCAAAAAACTAAAAAAGCAGACACTTTTACTCTACTATTTCGTCAGCTAGCATTGAAATTGTTTTCGAAACTTTGGAAACATTCAAGATTGTCTTGTTAAGTCTTGTCTTGTTTTAACTCTGTCTCAAGCTCACTTTAGTAGACTACTATTTTACGGACATGTGTTCGTCAAGTTCTTGTCCGAAGACCATCACAGAAAAAACTTTCAAGCTCCAATGAATCTCGAAAGTCATACTATATCATTTTGGCATAACATTAGCCTTATAGATACTATGATACACATAATTCCTTCATAAAACTAATGTACTGTTTCGTACGTTGTCACCGAAAACTACAAACAGTCAGGTTGAAAGCTCCACTACCAGTTAAAAAATTAATTGGTGCTCAGAGTAGATTTTTTATTTGCGCCTGGCTTCTTTCCATTGGTGGTTTCGCTGTTGTCTCGTCAAACATCAGCCAGCAGACTTAAACCAGTGACAGCTAAATGCGTGCCGTTTTACCCCCTTTCCGTTTATCCAAACATCATTGACCAACTGTGATCAAATGACATACTCTAATTTATCATTTTAGACAGGCCGCTTTGAAAGGTATTGAGTACTGAGGCTGGAGTATTAAAAAGGCATAAACATTTTTTTAGTACCTTAGGACATATCGGGACTCTGTGGTTTGTTGTTCTAGATGTTTTTCTCACGGAGTTTTGGATAGTTTAGGTTGTAAGTTTCATGAATGACTAACTATGCCATTGAGTTTTATTTAAAGATTTCCAGATTTATTTTCGTACCATCCGACGCGGTGACGCGCAACATAAGATGTCATTTCATGTTTTTCAAGTTTCTAAAACACTGTTATTACAATGTGTTTTAAACTTTTTTGACAAGTGTAAACTCATTATCGCGGCTTATTTTTATGAAATGTAATAAACTGTATTTTTAGCATTATTCCGATTTATCACTTATTACAACCCTTTCATTGGACAGTCAGTTTAATTGAACTAAAATATCCTATTCCTCCAAATCTGGGATCCCATTATTGTATGGCAAGTCTGAATACCCCTCAATTTACATATATCCCAAAGCAAAGCCATATTAATTAGTGTTAGGATTTTTTTGAAACATACCCAAACTCGAACCCGAACTCGAACCGAAAAAACGCTGAACCGGTTTTTGTTAATTCAAAAAGTTAACAATCTAAATGTCGCTGTAACTATATAGTTAAGTTAGTTAAACTGTGTCCTACAAAGTTTCTAAAATATTTCTAATATTCAAAAATAGCACGAAAATATTTCTTTGAACAATATCAACACATAGGCATACCCGAACAAAACTGTCACAAATAACATATCAGAAGTGTCATTTTAAAAATGCAAATAGCATTTTTGAAATCAGAGCAGAAGTTTTTGCTCCCTAGCGACCTTTGACATAAAGTTATTGTCACAGACCAAAAGTTGATAATTCAGCTGTCAAACTAATCTAGCAAACTAAATAAAAATAACTAGATAACGTCTCTAAGGTATATTCTAAACAAACCATTTCAGATAAGTTTTACAGAATAGTGTACTAAATTATTAGTTTATTATCATTAGTAGTAACTATTAGTTAGGTATAAGTTGAAAGTAAGTGGATTGTGTATGATACTAGCCGTCAGGGTGAATTGATGTTATCAAGAGAACATCATGAGAAGAGTGTGACACTGGCCACGTTTGTGGCCTAGCAGCGCGGACATGCTGCGACCTTTATCTCCCAAAAAAGGCCACAACTGTGGGGGGGTACCCCCCTACACGAATGAAGGCATAGCCCTCAACTGTGGGGGGGACCCACCACGAATGAGACCATAAGGTCTCAAACGTGGGGGACCCCCCCCCCCCACAAATGAGGGTATACCCTCAAATGTGGGGGGGACCCCCCCACGTTTGGGCAGCCTAAAAAATGACCCGGAGACGCCCTGCAGCCACTTTTTGAGGTAAAATCTCGTTTCCCGGGGGTCTTTTGAGGTGCCGAACTCGAATCTGGGGTCTATTTTTGTCACAATGGACTCAGTTGACCTACGGTCAAGGGTACCAACTTGGGGTCATATCTTCAAAAATTGAAATTTTTCATGTATAACGGTTATTTTGGCCACTGGACACGAATCCGGAGTCCACTTTCGTCTACAATCCATTTGGATTCAAATATGCCAGGATACTATCTTTCCATTCTGCTGTTTGTTACACCCAGGGTTGGATGCGGGTCATGATGGGCACCCGTGGGTAGGGCTAGGTCAGAAAATTTAAACCGTGGGTTAACCCGCGGGTACTACCCACTTCGGGATGGGCAATTCGCTGATTTTTTCTGATACGCGAAACGTGAAAAAGTTACCACGGCGCCACGGCGGATTCCAATTCTACGAATACGGGTTTAGTTACGAATTAAGAAACAGGTAATACTGCCAAGCAGTGCCATGGGCTAAAGTATCAATGTGAGCAACGTAACGTACCTTAGTGCATACATAATTATGAACATTATGGAAATTATAAATAAAAAACAATCAATCATTAGGTACATACGCATAAACGTTGGGTCAACGTGGGGCGCGGGTCGACTTGTGACTTGTATGGAGCGGGTTAGGTACTGGGTTTACTCACGGGTTGAGGGTTTCATTCAAGCCGAAGGTTGGGTTGAGTCGCGTGTCGAAAATTTTGACCCGCGTTCACCCCTAGCTTGTAACATCGTCCAGGCCAGGGAGTCCAAGCAAGTGAGTTTTTGGGTCCTTTCTGTTATTCGCCCAACAATCAAGAATACGAAGTTTACTGAACTTTTTGACCTGACGTGTTTGTAACATATGTAATTTAAAGCTTACGGTAGGTAGGTATATGTCCTAATCAGCCCCCAGCAGTTTCAAAATATAACTGCAGTAAATCAATAATCAAGGAAATAGAAGACAATATGAATGAAAGATATTTAGACAAAAAATAAAGCATGGAATACAAATTACATGTCAATCCGCACATGAAAAACAGTGCTGTCCATAAATGGCATCTTTAGTCATAATAGGACTTTTAAATTGGCCGGTTAGCCATAATTGAAAAGTGCCCTTGATTTTGTACTTCAACAGTTTTTGCAAAAAATCAGCTGAAAAGTTTAAAACTTTTAATCCAATTTCACATTGACAGATAGAAGAAAAACAGCTGATTTTGCAGATGCTAAATTTTTTACTCATCTGAGCTGACAAACGAACTTCAGGTGGTCCTTTTCTTTACAAGGTTTTCAACAAATTTTGATTGGATGTACATGATATAAATTTCTCCGGTTATGTACGCGTGATCAAAACTTTCATTGGTTGTCACTACATAAAGCTTCATTTTGATAGGCTTTCTATGTGTCGATGTGTCACATGACCCGAGATCTAGCCAATCAAATTTTTAGTTAATCGTGCCATTGCCGTTCATTAAGTGCCACTTAATGGCACTTTGTCCCTAGCCCGTGGGGGTCAACTGCGTCCATTGTGACAAAAATAGACCCCATTTTCGAGTTCGGCACCTCAAAAAACCCCCGGGAAACGAGATTTTACCTCAAAAAGTGGCTGCAGGGCGTCTCCGGGTCATTTTTTAGATTGCACCAAACGTGGGGGGGTCCCCCCCCACATTTGAGGGTATACCCTCATTTGTTGGGGGGGTCCCCCCCACGTTTGAGACCTATGGTCTCATTCGTGGGGGGGTCCCCCCCACAGTTGAGGGCTATGCCTTCTTTTGTGTAGGGGGGTACCTCCCCCCCACAGTTGTGGCCTTTTTCGGGAGATAATGGTTGCAGCATGTCCGCGGCGACCAAGCTGGGGTCCACAAGAGTGTCACACTCTTGTTATTATGGACGCTTGATGTTAGAACCAAGAGTGCATAATAGTGTCTCACTTTTAGTACAGAAAGTCACAAGTGTCGAAATACGAGGCTTAAAGCGGCAGTTGCGCTCGTCGAAATACGTGGCTTTCCTTCCTGCAAGGCTCATCACATAAACATAGATTTTCAAAGTTTTAAAATTAAGCCTAAGCCAGTCTGATAATAACCTTGTGACTAGGTTAAGCCTTAGCCTAAGCCTAAACCCTAACTTGAAGCCTAAGTTCTAGTATTTCTGAAAACGCACACGCAAACTCACACGCGTTAAACCTTGCAGGAAAGTTTTGGCTCTTCAATCGTAATAATTGAAGATTTTATTGTACTGCTATTTTTGCAGTCAGCACATAGTTTTGCGTAACACACTGTAGCACATATGTTAATCGCCTACAGCGTTGATAATAGGTAAACAAGCTAAGTTTTCGGCAAAAGTATTCAGTAAGCATCAAGCATTTATTTTTAAGTACATTGGCCAGAGGCCATCGTAAACCTGTTGGGCCAGCGATTACCCTCTCATGTAGTGTACATAGTACCCAAAATAAGCGTCTCCTTTTGCAGCCAAATAAACCGCAAAATCTCAGGGCAATAGGAACTTGGAAGGCTATGAAGTTAGGTAATAGTACTGTACTGTAATTTCAAATTAAATTGCCTATGATTATTACTGTGAAGCATCAGGTATTCACGGATCTCTGTAGCCGAGTGGTGAGTTTGGTTGGTCCGTAACCGTGAGGGGAGATCGTCGATTCCTAGTTTCTGTCAAAGTTTTTGCATTTTCGCTTTACCTTCTGAACAACCACGAAAGCAGCAAGTCATTGAATTACAAGGCATTGCCGTTGTGACAGATGCAAAGATGAGATAAAAGACGTGTAAAACACACTCCGCACATTGACACTTTAACGCTAGCAGTGTGTTAAGATGCCAAAATCAAAATTAAAGACCTGTTGGGCTGTGGCCCAACAGGAAAAACTGATAAAAAGTTAATATCTCATCATTAATCCACAGCTGCTTTGTGAGGCATTTTTTGAAGCATGTTTTCGGTTTCTTTCGCTAGAAAAGTGTCTGTGACTTTTTTACCTTATACATACATAACACATGACCTTGCTAAGGTGCTTTATGTGATTTTACCGCTATTCCCTTGTTATGTATCTCATCTGAAAATGCCATACATTTTATATAAAGCTAAACAAACATTTCCATATTTTGCCGTATTTATTTTTTTCATATTCCGTCGGCTAGTTACAAACTACTTTCGCTTCGTAGGAGCATAAAGCACTCAAATTTGTTCCGAAATTAGCCTTAACACTCGACAATCGTTACAATACGGTTACTGTCAAACAAAACATATATTTAAGCCCCTTAATTTAATTTTGTAGTATGCAGGGGTGATTCATAGCTTAAAGCTTCTGAAGCAACTATAACAATATGTAAGACTCTATGTAACCCATAAGACTTATGTGAAGCTTCTGAAACGACCCCCCTTCCCCTAAGAGATACATGGAGGAACATTTTATACTTTTGGAGTCGTCTTTTTTCGTCATCACCGAATTCATTAATCAGAATGTTCTTTCTATTAATCTAACTGCTGGCTCAATTCTCCAAAGGCCTGGACCCAGACAGCCTGTTTAGATCCTTCATTATCAGGAGATTAGATTTTAAATTATTTTTTGTATGAGTAGAACCTTGTTTTTACCCCATTTATGGCCAGCTGGGTTTGGTATTTAATTTGGCAGTTAAACCAGAACGCTAGTGATTTGTACCAAATTTTAGATGTTTAGTTTTTTAGATGAGGTATTGTACCGGTTTGGTAAAAAAACGTTGCAATATTACTGATCCTCAAAAAGAGTAAGACATTAGGGGAGGATTTCACCACGGTGGTTTTTAAAAACCATGGTTTTACGTACGTTTTCATATGATTTCAACATAATTTCATTACAAATTATCGCCTGATTCGTGACGAATTTCGTAAATTTTCGAAAACCATTGGTTTTGCTCAGATGAATTTTCAAACCTGCAGCATACATGCAGGTTTCTATTTTGCTGAAATTTCAACTGAGCAAAAACCATTGTTTTAGAAAATCTACGAAATTCGTAACGATTCGTGCGATAATTCGTAATGAAATTATGTGCAAATCATATGCACACGTACGTAAACTATTGGTTGTTAAAAACCACCGTGGATGAAATTCATCCTAGGGGCTTTATAATTTACAGATAATTAACAATTAGTTTCAAACTATAGTTTGCGCGCTATGTAGGACATGAAACCGATAGATAAATATTGGAGTGGTGCTTTTTTGCATCTTTACAGTGTTTAAAAACCATCGATTTTTACTCAGTTTTTTAAGCATTGGTACAAAAGGTATGTACATAAAGGCTTGACCGAGGTACGTAGACTAGGAATGGGTTAAGCGTAAAAATGGTGATGAAACTCGATTATTCCGATACTCATTCCTAAATCTTGAACTAAAATAAGTCCAGTCTACTACAGTCATTGAATGATGTCTTGGTAACATTTAGTTGTATCTGAAAAGTAATCAAGTTTAGTGCTTTCTCATTCATCAGTTATAGTTTTTCCCTAATTGTATAAGCAAGCCACAATTGTCCCAATCGTCCTTTGAGGGTTTATGGGCACAATAAAATATTCCTGAACTTGACTGGCACGACTCCATTTCCAATTAGTGAATCGTAAATACCCACGCATCCTGATTAGCAGATTTTGCGGCTAATTTGTTATCTTTTGAAATGCACAATTGTTATTTTTAGTGTGTAATCTATGAAATTAATGATGTTAAATTCTATTCCAGTAGCTGAGACTAGGTCAGCTTTTAGGGCTATGGCCGCGTGTTCGTAAACACAATCTTGGATTGTAAAACATTATTATTGTGTGATTGTTTTTATTCCTACTTTTTTTATTTCAAATTGTGGTTTGTGAGTTTTACCAAGCATGTGAAGAAAACAAAGTGAGAGGATTGAGGAGTATAGAGTACAAAATCAACCACTCAGTTCGTACTTAGTTATTCTAGGTACATCTGTTATGAGAAGTAATAACACAAATCAAAAATAAACAAAGAAATGGTGGCGCCGGGAATCAATTCCGAGCCGCTCCCGCCGAGATTGACAATGCCAACCACTAGACCACTGTCCAGAAGTCTCATAGATCTAATTTTTTATGTATAACATGTTTACTATACTTAACCGAATATTGTTTATTAAACAAAACCCATATCTTACCATCTTGTTGAGTTGTCTGCATTGAGGTTTGTCTACAAACTGGTTTAATATAACACCTAACCGTCAGTTAATTCAGTGAGCCAAAAATGCTATAACGGGAACAAAATGGGTGGATTTCACAAAGGTGATTTTATAAACCAATGGTTTGACGTACGTTTTCATATGATTAGCACATAATTTCATTACTAAATATTATCTAATTCGTTATAATTTCGTTGATTTTCTTAAACAGGTGGTTTTAGCGCATTTAATTTTCAGCAGAACAGAGATTTGATATGCTGCACGTTTGAAATTTCAACTGAATAAAACCATGGTTTAAGAAAATCCAAGTTTGTAACGAATCAGGCGATATTTCGAAATGAAATTTTGTGCTAATTATGAAAACGTACCTGAAGCCAGTCCTTTAAAACCATGGTTTTTTAAAACTATTATTGTGCAATCCACCCCGTAGGTTCATAAATTACAGAAAAACGTATTCCTATATTTTGTTTCAATTTTTCATGTGTTTAACTATGTTGACAAGCGTACTTTGTTAGGTGTTATTATTTTCTAGTCGTCAGCGTTTTTTCATCTACATTTACATCTCAGGCCACTTTTTAAGCCATAAATTCTGCTATGTAACGACTTACAGCCAGTTTTTTTAAAATTAAATTTCCGGTGGAAATGTCAACACGCATTACCTAAGAAGGCAAATTCTTGTTCGGAGTTCATATTCGCTTGGTTAAATAATTTTCCGGATTATTTATCACAATTGTGTGGTCAACACCAAATCGTTATAAGCCGAGAAATTTCAATGTAGGTAGTTGAATTAATTGAACTCAATTTTGTGTAGAATTGAGAGAAAACACCTCATATCATAATACCATTTGCTAAAGTCTAACTAAAAATTAATGAACACTGGCGAAACAGGTAGCGTGATTTTTGCGACTATTCACTGTACTCTTGATGTGAGGTCGATTTGTAAGTAAATCAAGTGTATCATTTTGCCTTAGGGTTCAGCATTTTTTGGTCAGACTGTAGATTCATGATTTGAAAATCGAAAAGATTTGAACTTGTGAAAATAAAGTTGTGAAAATGTGCGCTATGTCAAGGACCAAGGTGCTATCCTACTTAAATTCGGAATAAAAAGAAACAAATATTAATGAAAATGCATCTCCAGTACCGACCAAAATTACTTGTTATATGTAGGTACATAAACTCC